>VXBW01002013.1:114237-258262 GCA_013400375.1 Thinocorus orbignyianus | reverse complement strand
CCCCCCGCCCTGAAATTCTATGGTCTTCAGCATCGTGCTTTCTGCAGCATGAACACTTGCCTAATTTTAATGTGGTTTTATTCAATAAATATTAAGAAAATATGTATTTCTCCTGACACAGACTTTTAATGTGTTGTCATTTAGAGTCAGTGTTTTCCCAGAACAGGTTCTGGAATCCAGGCTAAAATATACCACCTGCACAGCAAGTGCTAGACGGATATCGTAGGCCATATCATAGAATCACAGAACATCTCAAGTTTTAATGGACCTATAAGGACCATATGTTTAATAACCAAATACATATCCAAGTNTATCTATAGCTTGCACCTGCAGCTGCAGGTGTTGATCACACTCCTCCCTGTGCTGCTCAGGGCTGCTCTCCAAGTGCTGTCCTATTGAGGTCTGTAGGTAAAAGTGTGAGGCAGCCTATTTCAGTCAAATGGTATCACCTGTTGTAAATATAGACCTTTTAGAGGAATGCAGTAACCTGTTTTCTGACTCAGTTTAAAGCAAACAGGCCCCTGAAATGGAGGGAGGTGAAAAAAATCTTTCCTATTGGGGTGACTTCATGGCATTCTAAATCTGAGTGAATGGTGTGTATCTATTTCTCCTGAAAACCAGAAGCACACTCCCCTTCCTTTGTGTTTCAGGGCTAAGCACAGCGGAGGAGTGGGGTTTTTTTTTGTGGAATGGGAGGCTGGGGGAATTCACTTCCCTGTGGGGGGTGTGTGTGTGTGTACACATGTAACAGAAATAGGGTATTTCTGCTAGTTCTTGAACTTTACGAGTCTGTAGAAAGACTTTAGGACTTCTTCGAACAGTCACTAGATCAGTAACTCTAGACACTGGTATGGTTTAAATGTTTAAAAACTAAGAACGTGGTTGCAAGGCCACTGAAGCATGTAAGTTATTCCAGTTTTTTTTTACTGGCACTGATACTTCCTGATGTTTTTATTTTATTAGCATCAGACAACAATAAAGTATCAGCGTAAATAGGTAACTGGGTGCTCCTTAGGCCGTGCTTGCTGATGAGACTTTTGCTTTTCTGTCTCTTTCAAAACTCTGAGGCTTTGCTTTGTTGTTGCTATTAATGTGGGTGAAGTTGGCCATATGGCAAGCAGAAAACAGTGCTGGAAGAACTTTCACACATAGCTATTGCACTACTTTCTTTGCTAAATGAGGATTTTCTTCCTTAAGTCCAGATTTCACATTCAGATCTCTGGGGTAATGCATTAAACCACAAACAAGACTGAAGTATTTGCATCAGCCTGCTTTAATGCCTAGGAGAAATCCACCTTCTCCTCTTCTTTAATTCTATAGGGCTATTTCTTTTGAAACCTCTCTGTTCCAATTGATATGGAAGCTGGGGGAGGGAAGTATTCTGTTAGACTTGCTGTTAAATCTACAGCAGGTTCATGAACAACTTCTTCACTAGTATCTTCTCTCAGCATTGTCCCTAAGGAGTTTCTCTGAATCCTCTTTCAGTTTTGCTTGCAAAAGTGCATTTTGCTACTGTAAGTTTTAGATTATTTTTTCCATTTCTCAGATCTACAATGTGTTCCTCTAAATCACCTATTTCAGCCAAAGCATCTGTTCAAGTGTGATTGTATATACATGTTTTTCTTTGTATGACTTAGTTTGTCGTATTTATTTCTATCTCTCTGTGGTATCTATCCATCCATATGTCAAGCTGCAAACCAATATTGATTTCAGAGGCCATATGCTATCCTGATGTCTACAAGCATTTCTCCTGGTAGTATCAATGGGAACCCTCCCTGTGGAGAATGAGGGCTTTCCAAGATTGGGCAGTGCTGTTGATACTTCTTGTGTTGGTTGATCAACTTTTCATGACAGACAGAAATTTAGGAACAATTCAAAGTAAGACGTGCTTAGCCAAATAACTATGTATTTGTTGAGAAACATAATTTTCGTTTTAGCTTGATTTAACTGCAAATTTTATTAACAAAACAATGTCTGATGAGTATGTAATAATAGTTAATGTAAATAACATAAATGTAAGTCTTTTGACCTGTTCGTGTGTGTGGCCTGATTTAACCCTGCTGAAGTCAACAAGAAAAATTACTGTGTATTTTAAGAAGTCAGATTTATAGTTAGCTAAAACTTCTAGTTAGAGGAGCAGGATATATAGAAGCTATGTTTCTTGACCATGCTGCCCTGGGACAATTTGGGCACCCTTGTGCTGCCTCACTAAAACGAGTCTGGCTTTATCTCTATTGGCCCACTAGATGTAGGTTTGTCTGCAGACTTTTGGGCTGTCCTCAAACCCTGCTAGCAGGGATGGAGCATATAAGATTGTGCAGCACATGACAGCGTCACTTCTATGAAGTTCAGGGACTATTCAGTGGCACTGACTCTCCAACAATTTTCAGTTTATTTCTCTGCTATAAGAGCCTCAGCCATATGGGCTTCCTTCATTATTTGGTCATGAAGGGCAAATGTGCAATTAGGAACTAACTGTCTTGAAGGTCACGAATTAATTGGACTCTCTTAAGTAGCATACTCCCCAGTAAAAGACTGTATTAATGTACCATCTTTTTCTGTGGGTGTCTTTGTGCTCAAAGCTGACTGCTACCCTTACAGTCCTGTCAGGAAGGTCCNTAGAATCACAGAACATCTCAAGTTTTAACGGACCTATAAGGATCATATGTTTAATAACCAAATACATATCCAAGTACGGACACAGGACCGCAGCTGTAAGCTTTATGGGAAAGAATAATGGTCCCTTGAGCTAAGAACAGGACAGTGTTAGGAGAAATATTTAGGTTCCAGACTATCTTTCTATCAAGGCAGAATATCTAGTGCTGAATGGCTGTGGTCACAGCCACCAACAGGTCAGAACTACTGTAGCAGACATTGTAGTTGTAAAAAAAAAAAAAAGTGGCTAGAAACACTGGAAGGAATATATCTTTATTCATGGAAGTTTTTTCAGTCTTGATTTGTTGAACTGTTTGGGGAAAATTCCTCCCAGACAGTTGAAGAAAATTAAACTGATACTTCTTCATAGAGCACAAATGGGTATCTTTCCCTTTGATGTCGTTAGCTTCAGGTGGATGCACAGGCCTGTTTGTGAAAGAATTCACAACCTTAAAACGTAGTCCCCAGAGAGAACTACAGCTTCAATGATATTGTATGTATAACCTGTCCTGTGCAACTTTTTCAGCCATAAAACTGGTGGCCTTTCTATAATATCATCCATTCCAAGTTTACAATATATTATGTCCTTCAGAAAGTGGTGGCCTCTTAACCAAGAGGGCAGGCATGTTTTTACAAATGTCAGTAGAGAGAGGTTTTCTCTGTATAAATTAAGCCTGTCAAGAAAACAAAGCTGCCTTCTGCACAGCATGTTAAAAAAACATAGTTTTAAAATTTGTATTATGCTGCTGTTATTGAAGACAGATTTGCTTTTATCACTAGGCAAATGGAAAGAAAATTTACCTGTAAAATTAAATTTTCAGAGAAGAAATCCTAAGATGCTTTCTTCTGGGTTTCTCCATCTGGTCAGTCATAAGCTGTTAACTCTTGCAGACTTTTATTTATTGCATTTATACTCTTCACATTGCTGTGGTAACCAAGTACTCTGTACAATAATATAATAGTGTTATATGAGAGCTAGTGAGAAACAAATGCAGTCTGCTTAGTTTATTTTAAGGCACCTCTCAGCTGTATCTGTGGAGGTGAACTGAAACCAGGATGAAAGGAAATCTCTGTAAAAGGCAGCACAAGTTCTAGGTGCCTTTGAGTGAAATATGATGAAAATACTGTCCTGGGTTTGCTTATCTTTGCTTACGTTTTCATTTCTTTATCTAGTTAGAGAAAGAGAATGCTAGCAGTGTAAGAGAATGGGATGGGTCTGAGAGGTGGGGGCAGGGAGCAGACCTACTGAATAACATGCTCAAGAGCTCTCCTGCACAATGAGATTAGCACGATGTGATCGTTTTGGTGCCAAGGTGCTAACACAATAATACAAGAGAGTTTGCCAACTTTTCAAATTGAATGTATTTGATTATTTGCTTTTAATTAGTGTGAGTTTTGGAGTATGTACAGGATTGTTAGAGATACATGAAAAGCCTCCTATGGCAGGAGAGTGTATTCTCAGTAAAGACGGTACTGCATTGTTCTTTTTTAGCTGTGGAGAATGAGATTTAACAGCCATGTTAAATGTTTTAGCCTGTTTCTATTGTGCTTCTGTTTCAACCTATTGGCAAACCCAAGTGATGTGAGAAAATAAACCTCTCATTTGATCTGAATGTTGAGCACTTTGCTATAAGAAGAATTTTAAGCCCAACTTCAGGATACAGAAAATATCACTAGTTTATTTACAGGAGATGCTTACTCTCTCTTTCTCCCTTAATAATATCTTGATTAAACTCCTGCAGTCATTTTTTCCCCCATGCAGTACTTTCCTTCATTTGTCTTGAATGCCTTTGTAGATTTAAAAAAAACCCAACCTTTTAAATTGTAGAAACAGATTGCAGCTCTGGAGGAAATATAACAAGACAGAAACTGTTTGTTTTGACCTCTTCTCTTTTTATTCTGAAGTAAGAAGGCAGACTGGAGGTGTCTCGGGGACTGTTTGGATGATTTACTACTTCATGACTTGCCATTCATGGGGAGTAACTCACCTCCCTGGACCAGAGGTTGTGTCAGCAAAAGGAAAAGTAACTCTCATTGTTTGGCACAGATTGTAAGTCAATGTCCATTTTTCAGTTCTGGGCGTTACCTTCCTTCATAGAGTTTAGCTTCTTGGTTTTTCACCATCAAAGAACAGGAATAAGAAAGACTTCATATGTTCTGTGTGTAGTAACACAACCTTCTACCTATGCAGCTCTTCAGTCATTTATATACAGCTATATATGCACACACATATATATATTTTAAATACTTTCCCCTTAAACAATAGAGAAAAACAAATGGTTGACAATAACAATGGCAGCAGCTTTCCAACAAAAGCATGCAATTATTACAATTATACTATCCTTGATTAGGCTCCCATGCATTGCATTTCAATGTAATTGATGTTGTAGGTTGACACATTGGACACCAAACATTCTCGCCTGTCCCTTCACTCTTTTGTTTCAGAGCCTGATTTGCATTTTCTATGCTTTTAGTAATGAAGACTTAGCACTTTTCCTCCATTAGAAAAAAAAAGAGAGACACAATAATCTGCAACTCGGCACTTGTTTAAGGATTCTGACCCTCAAAAATACCACTTTGCTTCACACATTAGCTGCTTACAAAGAAGGAAGCTAATGTATCATCTAATTGGGCAAACCACTGCATCTGATTTCTCTCAATCAGACTATTAGCTTCGTAATTACCCATCTGCCTCATGTGGAAAAACGGCAAGGCGAACACCCAGCTAATAACATTCTCAAGAGCTCTCTACCACAATGAGATGAGCATGATGTTGTGGGATATAGTCCCTAACCATTTAAGTGCCAAGGTGGTCTCACAATACAGTGGGAGTCTGCCAACCTTCCCAGTCTGAATGTGCTTAATTATTTGTCTTTAATTAGTCTGAGTTTTGGGGTCTGTTCAGGACTGGTGATGAAAAACAAGCGGCAGGAAAGCAAGACCCTCAAGCCCCCTGGCAGTCTGCTTTACATCCTCTTGTTTGCTAAAATAGTAGTATGGAAAGTGAGATTTATCTCCTGAGGAACTCAAAGTTTACCCTCACTTCTTTTTATGGATTAGAAAAAGTTTTCTGGGTACCTAAGCTGGGAAGCAGCCTTTTCAGAATTCAGATAGAGGATGTTGAAACAAACCTCAGGCTTGCATCTTCTATTTTCTGCAGTTTTACATGTTTGACCTTTAAGGAGCAATTGCCAAACTACACTAATTTGAGAGGAGATGCTCAAACCTAAGATTTCCTCTTCAGTGGAGAGAGGTGCCATTCTCTCCTTCCAGCTCTGGTTCTGCCCTTCTGGATAGTTCCCAGTATCTCTGAGGCCATCTCCCACTCGGTCAACTCACAGATTGCAAAAGGCTGGAATGCCCTTGCTACCTGACTCCAAGGTTGAAACCATATGGTCAAGTGGCAGGTGATTCTCTGAGAAGGGCCCTTGGCTCTGTTTTCACTCCCACATGTGGTTTAGTAAAGCCCACATCTGGTTGCAGGTAGAGCACAGAGCAAGATGCGTCTGCTTAATATGCTTTCTTTTCATTGATTTTGAAGTTTAATGAAGATTCATTCATTAAAGATGAATCCAATATTGATCCATATTGACTAATTGCAAATAATCAAGTCTCCTTCATGTGTCCTACCAAAGAGCATAGAATATTTCTCATTTTATTGTAATTTATTCTTTTGTCCTGGTACCTAGAATGCTGGTTATGGGCTTGACCATCCAAGTGCTAATGATCCCAGCAAGGGAATTAAGAACTCTTGAAGAAAATCTTGGAGGATAAAGAAAACCATCCGCCTGTGAAATAACACTTAAAAATTATTGTAATAAAATCGTCACATGTACCAAATTATTTTGCATATTGATATATTTTCAGTCAGAAGTGTTCATGCTTTGTCCTTTCTCAGAAACCAGTATCTGAAATGATACCACAACAATTGATATCAATAACAGTATTTAAGACACAAACACAACTCTTCATTAGTAGCTCGGTACTTCAACAACCCTCTCTGTCTTTCTAGCGGCGGGACTAGCAAGATGTGTACACAGCAAATGGAAACAACCAGATGGTCTTGCAGTTATGACCCTCACTCTCTTCTCTCCCATTGTTTACTGTTATCGCTCATTGTACTATGTCCAAACCCCTTTACAGGTCTGCCAGCATGGACTGCTGGATAGAGGCCCTAAACTGCAAATTCTTCTCATGCCTATTTCTGATACTGCATAAATGCTAACTGTTTAAGCTTTCACAGAGGATCTGTGAACCTGATCCTATAAGGCTTACTCAAAATAGTTGTTCTGTGCCACATGAATCATGGTAAGTGCTTTAATAGGTGGCTTGTGTGAGTAACGTTGTTCACATAGGAAATGATCATGTGCAGGTTTAGTTCAAGGTTTCTCAGCAGCATAGACACTGTTGAATTTGAATACTCATAGTGAGGCCTCCAGTAAAGGCCACCCTTGCTCCCAGAGGGAGAGAGGCAGGAGAAACAGCCATGCAGGGTTGATTCTGGTGATGGGACCCTTCACAGCGGGTTTGGGATGAGTAGTGGCTCTTCTTGGGGGAGCACCCTCTTCCTCTCCTCAGGTGTAGCAAATGCACTGGGCACTGAGATATTTCTCTTGGAGACGGGGGCAGCTGGTCTGGCTTTCCGGACAACTGATGTAGCCAAGTCTATGCTACCCTTGTTTCCCTTTCCCTGTTTCACTGACCCTGGCACTCTGTTGCCACAGACAACTGCCTGCATTGCCTTTGCACAGAAACAGCTCTGGTAGTTTTGTGAGGTCCTGTGGTTTGTTGTTGGTGAGGGGGTTTTTTGTTGTTGTTTTATTTTTTTTTTTCCTCCTTCCTAGTTGTCTGACATTAAATAATATTTTGCAATTGAAAGGCACCTAGCATTTTATATTCCCAAACCCATCACCAAATAATATCAAGGGATTTCCAGCTGCATCTCTGTGAAACAGTGTCCCTGTTTCATGAACTGCAGAACTGAGGCAAAGCCTTGGGCAATGCTGTGTAGTCATGTAGCTCTGTCAGCTGCCCGAGTGTATACCTGTTTATCAAAATGAGTACATGCCTCAAATAACTTTGGCTCCCTTACTTAGGAATGTTGTCCTTGCTCAGGTGGCCTTCTTCTCTTCAGGGTATGGCTTGCATGGATAAGGACTGTGAGGCTGTTATTTCAAATGCCTGTGTTCTCTGTGTTTTATCTTCACCTTCTCTTTAGTGACCTTTTTGGGGGAAAGGCTTTGCAATCTTTGGTGAGACACATCACTTCAGCAGAGGTGTTGACTCACTTACGGCTTCAGATTAAACTGGTATGACTGAAGTGCCACTGTTCCGACCACTCGTCCTCCTCTATGCTTCCTTCTCCCGTGATTGCTGGCTCCAGAGCAGGGAAGGCCCAGCAACGCTTGAACTGTTACCATTTATAGCCCTGCATACTACAGTAAACTGAAATTAGCTCTAGTTTTCATTCATATATTGGCTTGTAAATTACAGCATTTCAAGAGCTGATCCTTCTCTGCTCTGAAGTTATTATTCTGAGTTATAGACTTGGTAATCCAGGGACAAGGGACAGACAGATGTTCTATGGCAGGAACCACTGCACCATCCCAGCTGAAGGCATCAGCAAGTGCAATTCAAGACTTAATCTGTTGCTGTGTGGCCATGTTAAACTCCTGACAGTGACAGTGGGGATTTATGCTGGCCATACATTGGCCTGTTGTTTTGAAAATTCAAAGACTGAGTTGAGAATAAAAAGTTGCTTCTAAGTCACTCTCCAGATGTTGCTGCTGAATATGACTCCTCTTTTCAAACATACATCGACATTAACTGGACTAATTTGGTGGGAAAGCTGATGATGGGAACTGTCTCAGCTGTCTTGAACTGTGTGAATGGCCTGTGTTATGGCTGAGCAGGTTACCTTATACCTCTTTGCTGACAGAGAAGTGAACTTAGTGCATAAATGAAGAGCTGACATTTCAGGAGTGGATATGCTACGTCTTTTAATGTTGTCTGTCAGCCCAGAGGATTCTGAACAGGATAATGTGAAGTGGTCAAAACATGTAAGAGACCTAGTGGCTACTGAAAGCCTCAAAAGCTGCACTGAGTCAGGTTGGAGAAATAGCTCTTGCATTCCTATCAGTTTCTCAGTATAAAGCTCCTCTCCCTCTTTGGTTCTACTCTGGCATAAATGATATCTTGTAGAAGAGCGCTGTACTAGACCGGCCTCTGTACTCACGTGGAAGTTGTATGTTTGCCAAGCTAAATAAAAAGAAAAACAATTAGTTTAATATGATTGCTGACTTTGAGTTCTGACCAAGCTTGAGTTGGTGAGTTGCACCAGGTTAAAAAGTTACGATTCTCATTCTGTAGCCCTATGTCTGTCTCATAACTTGCCTGAAACGTGTGTCCATCCTTTCTCTGCCACACCGAGCATATTAGTGCCTTTCCACTAAAGGTACTACACCAACTTTCAGCAGCTAAGGAGTGGCACTCATCTTATTCTGAATAGTGAGATCAGTAACTCGGGTAGGAATAGCCAGGGAAAACAACATTTTTTTGAAGTTCTGTAAGGGGGAATGTTTGAGGAAGCAGAAAGGAAAACACTCTAGGGATTTAATATTTAAAAATACTACTGAAAGGCCCTCAGCACACTTTTTTTTTTCTTCCTTCTTAAGCAGATGCTTCAGGCATCTAGAAAAATTCTTTAAGAAGTGCTCCTGACTTCTGGCTTTTAGTTGCTTATTAGTTCTGCTCCCTGTTGGTCATCAATATTTCAGCTATGTATGACCTATTCCTTATGGTTCTGCAGTTACACCACTGGGGGTATGGTTCAGTCCCCTGTTTCACCATAGTGTTTTGGTGTTGCCTTGGGTGCATCTTAACTCTTGGTGCATTATAATAGCACCTGTGCTGTTTTTTCATTTTTGATGATATATATTTGTGAGATTTTCAGATGTTGAGATAAGAGGGACCCTAGATATGCTTGGGACAGGTGAAAATGGGCTACCTTCAGAGCTAATAAATGTGGAGGACATAATCTAAACCAGATAAGGGTGTGGTGTGTGTATTCCTGGAGTTCCGTGTCTCTCCCACACCCCAGGAGGTTCTGCAGGATTTGACTACATTTTGTAAATATGGACCATTGCCATAGTCCAGCTTAGATGATCAAGCACCCTTATCGTCCCCAAATTTTCAGGGAACAACCCGTCAGCAGATCCAGCGATGGGTCTGACTTGATTAATTCAACTCACACAACACACAAGTGCAATAAGGAACTGGGTCAAATGAAAGTCTTTTTCATTATTCCTTTTTCCTCTTGCAACAAAGCTGGCAGGGCAACTGCCCAGCACATGTGAATCAATGTATTCATAGTTCTGGGAAGTCATTTCTTTCTTTTATTATTTTTATCATTAGAAACTATTGGTTAATTAGGCTGAAATACAGAGTGGACAAAGGAGCAAGAAGGGCGTGTTGTGACTTTACGCAGAGCAATCTGGGTGCTGTTCCCAGGGAAAGATTAGCAGCTCTCTTGCTGAGAGATTCTGGTGTGTTGCCAGTACCACATGCAGCCACCTCTGGAGTGGAGAGAAACTGCATTTAGCAGAGGAGGCCAGGACAAGTCTCTATTCTTGTAAGTCACATGAACTGTAATGCCAGACAGAATTTATCTGTCGTGTCTCATCTAATTCAATAAACTATTGCAGTATTAAAAAATAGAAAATTAAATCTTTGCTAAGATTTGAAGCTTACTACAAGTGTTAGAAATATCAGACTGAAACAACAGGAGAACCCTGCTCTGCATCATTTGACAGCACTTCTTCCTTCCATGATTTAGTTTTTCTAAAAACTGCTAACAACCAACTAGTTTTGTTTGAATACACAGGATCCAGCGTATTCCACCAAACTTGTGTTCAGTGCCAGGCTACAAGGGCACTGTCTCTATCATAACCTAGACCTATTTGCAGTTCACCCCTTTCACCTTGGCTGCAAAGCTGTTTGTTCTCATCATGACATAAGCTGAATATTTATAATAATGAGCCTTTATTGAACGGTGGTGTCCAAACTCATGGTATTACTTGCAGCAACACTTGGGGTAATGAAGAGTTCAATATTTTTAGTCACAGACTTGGTTTTGGTTTTCATAGCAGTGGACTGACTTCTGCTATGCAGAGAGACTAATGTAGCTGGACTGAAAAGGACTTTATAAACAGCAGTTTTGCTTACGGCATCAGCTGTCAATCATTTACTGAGAGAGCTTGCAAATGAGGTTAGTGTGCTGGGTACGCATGTTATCTGTTGTTTAATCAAGTCCTTGATGCAATCTTCATGGTCCTTCTAGATTTCTGGAGGAGACTCTGGATAGGGATCTAAAAAAATTGTCAAGAAGTGCACCTGGAATGACAAAAGTGATAAAAAAAGATCTAGCCAGATGACATCCTTAGAGAGGTTAGCAAGCCTTACTTGGTGACAGGTGAACTGGAGGACGCTGTCTGATTTCAAAGAGAATGACTTTAACATTTTTTTTGTCTGACAAAATGAAGCTGAACAAACTGGAATTTATGAAAGAAAATTTTTATAAAATTATTTTAATCCATAATGAATTTTCCCATTCTATTAAGTAATATTTCAACAGTTTACACTGCAAGTGGGATCCTATTCAAATTGTACTGCTAGGTCTTTAATTAAAGTGTGATGATTTTTACATCGTTTCAGTTGAAGAGACCTATGTCTGCCCATGTTACAGGGGCAACTACTGCCTTCTTGGCTGCTAGACAAATTGATGGCTTTGTGATACAATCCCATGTTTTGTACTGGTTTGCTCAAGCCTTTCTACCTTCTGGAGAGGGGACAGCCTTTCTGTAACAATTCCTCTTCTACGAACAGATAAGGCAGCTGCTGTTGTACTGAAGGACAAGGAAGCACCTGAGAAATTTGCCAGTAAGGTCTTGTGAGCAGGAAAAGAGCCTAGCAGGAAAGTGGCAGTATCTCTCTGTTTATAAAAAGGGCTGAAGCCCTCTCTCTTCATCTCCTGCTCTAGTGAAATTTCTTGAGGGGATTTGACTTGGTTGCACAGAAAAACTGCCCTTTGGATCTTCAGTGAGGGCCCAGGACCTTGAATAGTTAATGTCACTTTTTAAACTCAAGTTTTAGCACAAGACTGCTCTTTTAAATCAGAAAGGACTACTTGTTGGGAAAGGAAAATGCATTTGGTCCCACTTGGACAACAACTCAGAGTTGTTGCATGCCCGGTGCAAGGGGAGTACCCAGAGGTGGTAACCTGTGCAGTCAGTGGCACCCAGGGAGTTTCTGGGTCTCTGCTCAGTTTCAGTGGACAGGTGTCATTTCCACACGGTGAAAAAAATGATCCTCCGAAGCAGGCACTAATTGGCCCCCTTGTTGGCAATCTCAGCAGAGATGCCAGAGTGAATGGGCACGAAATCCCACTCAAACCCTTCGTGGTTTTCTCCTCGGGTCAAGGTTGAGGTGCTTTGGCAGAGAAGTGTGAGGAAGGCTGATGTGGCTGCTGTCAGTCTCCAGGTCTGTCAAGCTGCCACTTTATTTAAGCGCTGAAACACAGGGGTTTGAGCTTTTAAGATGTGTGTTTATTACCATGTTAAACTTTGTGCTTTCAGGAGTCTTGTCCTTCGGAAGGGACAAGTGAATAAGGGAAATTTCTAACCTGCTCCTAAGGCAACACATACAACAATTTATTATTTACATAGCCTGCCACTGTCTTCTGCACAAAGTAAGAGAGGTCCCACTCCTTTGTATGTGGTCTGTAGCCTAAAAGTTTTATAATGGATGCCTTATAGTACCCAATAATTTATCATGAAAATAGAAATTTCATCAAATTTCATTTACTTCAGGCATCAAGTATATCAAGGTCAGGAGCTTTTAAAGGCAATACAATGATTTTAGAGAACTTAATACAAGATACTTGAAAGTTTTTGTGTGACAGTGTTGATCTATACAAGGATTTTTAAGTACAATAGACTTGCTGTTTCTTTAATGCATACGAATGTCTGGAAAGGGATGTAGATTTTAGAAATTCTTCCAGGAGATTGTGTTGGAGCATCCCCTGGCACTACAGGAAGGCTTTGGTTCAGTTCTGCATTTATACACAAGCTAACAAGGAAGTCTGCGGGGACAGCACACAGAGCAGTCAGTCAGCAGGACCTATGACACCAGCTTTTGTAGGGCTTACTTTCATCCCTGCAAGTTATTTCTTAGAAAAGACAAACAATCCATTAAAAATTGTAAGCATCTTGGCTACTTTTCTGTTTTCTGAAAGCTTCTGTAGAAAGACTTACAGTCACTACTAATTCAGTTTCAGTATGAATTTCTGGCATAGGCCCTGAGGGCTCTTTACTTGCTGTTGGATGTTTGGTTTTTGTTTTGTTTTAGTTTTTTTTTGTTGTGACTAATGCTTTGCCAAACCACAGAGGGTATTAGCTCAGCTGAGAACAGGTGATGTTGCAGAGGGAACTGTTTTCATTGTCATTTTCCTCCTTAATGTTCTTGAAAGCTTTTGTGCTGCAGGTAGCTCAAATAAACACTCCGCTCTAGAATTTGTGCCACTAACAGGTTTTCCCAAACTCTTGATACAAGAGCTGTACACTACCTATAATGAATGTTTTCCTGCAGATTTTGATCGTGTGTTTTGATACTCTCTATCTAAAATACGCTATGGGAAACAGTTGAGATGGGGGCATGCCTAAGGAGACACTGCATATGCTCACATTTTGGTGCTTACAGGTCTGCTGTGGCTCCTTCTGCTGTAACAGTAGCAATACAATTAAATAAGCCTCAAAGCTGCTGAAAGTTGCTTATAAGCAGTACCTGTGCCCAGCTGAATTCAGGACGGCAGTAGAAGCAAACCAAACATACAGACTCGCTTTTCTTTCCAACTTTCCTTCTGTTTCCTTTTACCTGGCTTTCCTACCAGCCAAAAGCACATTACGTGATATTGGGGATCTGCTGAAACCCCCACAAAGAAATTCTGGATTACAGGTGGGCAAATAGCTGAACGTGGGCAGAGAACAAATCCCTGGACTTGGAGAGAAGGAAAGGCTTAAAGCGGGAGCAGCTGCCACTGTGTCCATTCTGAGGGGTCACGCTTCATAAGGAAGTTTAAAAAGATTAGAGTTCAGGGAAGAGTGACAGAAAGAATTACCTGAATAGAAATGTGGTTTGGAATGCAGGAGTCAAGAATCTTAATACATTTTGTTCATCAAAGAGAAGGACAAGTAGTGATAAAAATATCTACAGGGGAAAGAATACAAGCAGTAGCATGAGCAAAAAGTTATAAAAGAGTACAGGGCCAGAAGGCGATGCTTGACTAATTTAGACTGGATATAAGACACATTTTTATCAGAGAGAATAATTAACTGTTGAACAATTTAAGGGCTGAAGTGGTTTCTCTGTCACCGGAAAACATTTCATGTTGTGCTGTAAGATGTGCTCCAGTTTAATCATGCCTTTTGGATTCAAAAAGGGAGATAATAGTGATTCAGAGAGTATGGAAGAGATGAAAACAAGTGATAACACTGCTGCTTATCTACTGTTAAAAATCTATGAATTTTATCAAATCTGATTTGCATGATATATATATTTTCTTTAAGAATTATTGTCAGAAGCAAAAAAAATCCTTTTTTGTTATATTTTTTATTTTGTTTTATTAGATATACAGTGTTTCTACCAATCTGAAATAACATAACTTTAAAAAAAACGACTGTTAATGACCTGACTTCTTTTAGTGCCAAACAGTTTTAAGGCATCCAAAATGGGGAGAAGAAAATTCTATTCCGGGAGGTATAAGTAGTAACTGTCTCAGTCTTTTTACAGTGAAGTACAAAACCAACTAATATATACTTGTATGTGTAATACAATATAAATACCAAAATTTTAGAGAAAATACCAATAGATTATGCTTACATAAAAAGAATTCAAAATACAACTCTGAAAATGAGCAATTCCTAAATGTAAAGTATTTTAAATTTTATTTTTGTTGTGCATTTATTTTCCTGATTTTTTTTTCCACTAATATCCACATCTTTTTAATTATTTTTTTTTTCTATTTGCATCAAACTGGGCATGTTTGTAGGAGTACCTATGTAACAGTATAATTAGGAACAGCTGTAAGTGTGACTTTTCTTTTTTCATTTGGAAGGGTGAGGTCTGCATTCCAAGGATTCAAATGTCTTTGTTTCCCACTTAAAATCACTTGTACTGTAGATACAATACCACTTGGATGTCCTATATTCTTGTTTAGGTTTGTCAGTTGTTAAATTTAATTAACAGTAGTTTTGAAAAAGACGGAAAAAAAAAAAAGAGGAAATGCAAGATGAAACAAGACAAAGGCTGGAAACTGTGATTGCAAGGCTATATCCAGGTGAATTTAAATAAAGACCAATTAGTGAGCCCCAGAGGAGGGTTAAAGGGAATAGTTAACCATCCTGCTTGGTCAGAAGATAAGCAATAGTTGGTTGAAGTGCTCCAGGCTCTTGTCCATTTAATGAATACCCCTGTAGTGCTATATCTGCTAATACATGTCCTCAAAAAAAATATTTCCCCTGAGCTTCATCTTTTAAGTATTTATGTAACTTACAGAGGGTTTCATACTTTTTGCATATAAAATCTCTCTCTGTTCTTCTCTTTGGACTCAGGTGTTTGATCAGTTAACCATGTATTAAATGGGCTGTGCCCATTGCTTTCACTTTGGTTTTCACCTTATTTACTGTAGTGGAGGTACCTATCTGGTCAACTACCATCAAGTAGTAACACTGAGTCTTACATATTCCTGTTCTAAGTTGAGCAGCAGAATGGTGCATTGTAAAACTTCTATAATATGTGCTTTGGTCAGAAGCATCTATGGATATTGTATAGAAGGTCAGTGAATGTGATTTATAAGTAGGTGTGACTGCCAGTTACTTGAACTCTGAAACAGCGTGAGCACATCTTTCTATTAGCTCTGATAAAACAAATAATTCAGGTTATAAAAAAAAAGAGAAAGGTTTACTGGTGATCAGCAAGCATTTAAGTAAAATTAAATTTCTATTGATTTAAACAGAAAGGAAATAAAAGTGATATGAATTACATAAAGAAGCATAATAGGAATTCCACTGCTGCATTAATTTTACGTACTGGTAAATGTATGAAATATAATTTTATTATACAGTGCTGCTGGGTATAGCACCATGAACAAGTTCTCTTCTGCTGCGATGCCTACAAGACTATGGCAGTTGATGCATATTTGGGGTTTATTTTGTTTGTTTGCCTTTTATTGTCACCTCATTCTCTCTTGCCTTTCCTCTCCCTTCATGTTTTCTTTGCCCCTGTTGCATCTGGCTGTAGCCTGGATCATAAATTATCTGAGGTAAGAGGCCATCCATTTAGTAAGTGTATGTGTAGTGGCTGATACAGCTGTGTACCACAATAATGACATCAGTCATGTTGCAGGCCAGGGGACTGCTAACGGAGCTCTGCCTAGGGAGGAAGGTTTGTAGGATTATGTTGTTAATATCCAGAGGAATCCATAACAGTTGGGAAGGAGCAGCAGATAGATGGTAA
This sequence comes from Thinocorus orbignyianus, assembly GCA_013400375.1. NCBI lineage: Eukaryota > Metazoa > Chordata > Aves > Ciconiiformes > Thinocoridae > Thinocorus > Thinocorus orbignyianus. Next base: position 242,038 of record VXBW01002013.1, on the reverse strand, counting down.
ATATTGCCAGGACCATAGAGCTTTGGCTGAAAGGGTCAGGGTGGGGCAAGGTAACCAAACAGATCTTTTCATAAAGATCTTGACTTTTGCAATCCCATTCAGGGAAGGAGATGACTTTGCTTGAGACGGAGGACAGATCTGGAAACAGTTGTAGCTGAGAGTAAGATGAGCTGTGCTTCTAACTCTATACCATTGAAGTCAGTGGAATATTTACCTCCAGTGTCCATGGATGACCTTATGGATCAGGTCCCATTGGAGGAGTGCCACTTCCCTGTTTCTCACTGTATGGCTCCTGACAGACAGTTTGAGCTCGTGCAAACCTGGGACTCTTCCTTTAGATAGTAAAAGTGTCAGGGAGGTAGCCTTGAATGGTGACATATAACTGAACTGCTGCAAAACTCTGAATTAAGTTGGGAACTTGGAACTTTTCCTCATTTAAAGAACCATGAGAGAGAACAGGGCAGGGACTGAGCAAAGTCACTGTCCTAAGTGTAGAGAGAGATAATTTCTGAGGTATGGGGAAATCAAAGAATAAAAAAATCCTTGGGAAGCATTTACAGCACTGGGTGGGTGCAATAAAAATAAATAAATAAATAAATAAATAAGGTGGAGGAAGTTTCTAGAGAAAGCATTCTTTAAAAGTACTACAGTTTTTGATGTGATAAACATCATTCAAAGCAAACAGAACAGCTGCAAAATATAAAAATCACTTGAAAGTTCATTGATTTTGCAGTAAAACTGTAAGTACTTCACTTTATAATAATTGTTCCTCTCATGCTCTCAAATCTTGTACTTGAGCTACAAGAGTATGCAGGTCAGGGTTGCATTCAAAAAATAGGCACAAAAAGACAATGAAGCTCAACTAGAGAGATACTTTAATCATGAGCTAATTTACAAACCAAAGCAAAACAAAATAATTTTTTGTCTAAGATTATTAGAAGATGCTAATTCTCTGCTTAAAATTATCTTTTTCTGTAACCTCAAAAAAACCCCCACCAAACAAAAAACTCCCAACTCTTATCTTCCTAATTAAATTTCGTGACTTGGCTTACATGGTTGGTTGGACTTTTTTTTTCTTTCTTTTCTGAAGACAATGTGCATGTGTTATTCAAATATGAGCTCCTCTGTAGTATAAACTCATATAAACATCATTCTGATGGTACTAAACTAATGATAGTGCTTTTTGTAATCATTTTCTCTTGGCTTGTAGCTATATTTAAAATAAGTGAGCAGCTTTTATGGAAGAGAGACACGTGTAAAAATGGAGCCCTGCTAAGTGTATGCAGCCTTCTAAAATTTGTAAGAGACTTAAAATAGCAAAACAAAACCAACAAAAAACACCCAAACCTAGCAATTTAAAGCAATGTTGGGTAGCAAGAACATTTCTGTGATCATATGATAAGGACACTTAACATCAGAGCTAGGCAAGGGAAGAATAGAGAGTATTTATTTGAATGAAAAATGCGAATATATCCTTTGTTATGTGTAATATTTTGTATTTTCTGGGAACGTTTACCAGAGAGAGCTTTTTTTTTTTCCTTCCCCAGTCATGACAGTGGCTCTGTGTATGTGCACACGCAAATACTTAGTCACTTGCAAACACTTTATATGAATAAATGGGAGTATTTTGATATACAATTTGCATTAACATTTTCTTCAGATATCATTGCATAGCCATCTTAAAGGGTCTATAGAACCTTTACGCACATCTTGTAAGCTATTCGTAATTTGTCTGATAAATGAGTCTTTTGCTCAAGGGGTTATGCATGTACTTAGTTTAAACTAGGGCTTGAGAACATGGATGAATTTGGTCTTGTGTGGTTGGACAACATCCAGTCTGGGGCAGTAATGACATCTTTAGGATGTCTACTTTAGGAGACCCTTATGCACTATGAGCAGTGGGATATGGAAAGTCAGTAGGCTTGCTGAATGCACTATGTACACGAAGAAATTATTTGCATGAATGATCAGCCAAATCTGTGACACTTTACCCCTCTCAGTTCATGAACACCTGAATATGATGACAAGCAGGGGAAAATATGGGTGAAATGACTGCTAGAATTGGTTTAGTTTCTGAGTGCTTTCAAGTTGTTTTTTTAAATCATACAGATCAATAACTGCATCGGGGATTTTTTATGATTTAAGATGCTCGATGGTGTTCTGTTCTGTCCTGTCCTAAGCGTGTAGCTATACTAAGCAATAATACACATTTTAAGTCTTTCATATTAACAAATTTCAAACATTAATAATACAGCCCTTCTTTTCAGAAGATTATGCATACACCAAAGCAAATGTCAACAAAGGTACAAGCCCTATAATTTATTTATTTTTTTTCGATACCTCATGGCATCTTTTGTGAGGCAGCTCATCTTGTTTTGTCCTGCTCTTTGTTTACAGATTATGCAGTCTGTGCCTGCCGCAGCACTGGCGCTCTCGGTGCAATATCTCCTTCTTTCCATCACCCAGGGCAAAGATGGACCTAGACCTTGTACCAGCTGCCTGATCTGTGCTTGCTGGGGAGTCCTCCAGCTTTGTCTTCTCCGATTCATTCTGACTGCTGTGCTGCCGGCCAGGCCTGCTGGTTCACCAAACTGATGCCCCACCTTGAAGACTCTCTCCTGCCTGCTCCCCTTTGCTCATTAATTGGAGCTCTCTGGATGTTCTTGTTTAAGCAAGTGCTCCCTAGGTCACTGATTCTGTTCTCTTTGCACATTTCTGGTCAGTTCTTCTAATTGTATGAGTGTGATTGCCCTGGTGTACTCAGTAAAATACATCTCTCATTGCTGCTGTCAGCAGTCTGTATTCCTAGCATTGCTGATTTGTCAGGTTTCCCAGGAGCCAGGGCAGCTGTGAATTTCCTTATTTTATTTTTTTTTAATGTTCCTATGCACACATAAGACAAGCCAACAGTGCAAGTGTGAGTACCAGATGTTGAAGTGTTGTCATTGGTTGTTAGAAAACTCAAACTCTCTTCTGCTTCTTGCCATTTTGATCTCATAGTGATGTGCTTTGCACCAAGTTTCAGAAGTGAAAGGTTGTGATAGGCCTAACCTTTGCAAAAATGTATTTAATATAGTACTGTTAAATCTGTATAAGCCTATATTTTTATGCAGAGAAGATGAAGGACTGGAACTGTTATGCAAGATCCTGTGTTTATACACCCTTTTTTTCAAGGTCTATCAGCAAACATTTGAGGGCAAGTTTAAATGATGCTGCAGAGCCAATCTTCTCATCTCTTTTAATGAAGCAAGGGGTTTGACTGCTCTCAACTAACATAAAACTACTCTGCATTGGGAAAAGCAAAATACTGCCTGGTCTGCAATAAAATCGAAGCAGCAGTAAGAGTAAGAGTGTGCTGTCACTTTTGACTCTGGAAGCTTTGCCTCCCTCTTATCTACATGTTTGAGTTCCTTTCAACATCAGTATTTGTACTTTAAGCATTTTTTTCCCCCTGTTTAAATTTGTCTTAGAATGTGAAATACTGAGTAACACCAGTGGTAGAACATGTCTTAATGTGCTCCTGATTCTACTGACAGCCAGTGCATCATACAGATGCTAACTATATCACATTGAAGTTCTTCCACTGGACATTTGGCCTATATTGACATTGTCCCTCAGCTTTGTCTTGGCACTAAAGAAATTGGGTTGTACTGAACCCTTGTATTGTGCTAGCATTGCTCTTCTTGCTCCAAGAGGAAGATGGGATTTGTATGCAATGCCAAGGTCTGGGCTGAATTTGCAATGACATCCCTCAAAGGACAGATGAAGTGTAGAGGGGCCCTCTCTGTGCAGGAACTGTGTTCTTGGGTGCCTATAAAAAAACAGGACCATCTCAGAGCTTTCTACAGCTATCCCAGTGCAGCTGTGAAAGAACCAACTCCAGATTAACAGCCTGGCCAGTGAGTAAATCTGGCCTTGAATCCATTGATAAAACACAAGTGGCCACTAGGATCTTACTTACCTTGTAATGGCATAGTGGGACACCTAGCTGATTGATGAAGAGACTAAAGCAACTACAACATATGTCATTCCCATATTTATCTCACGCTGTTCTTCCAATAGGCCTTCAGCTTTTGTTTCATGAAGTGCATGTACTAGTCATTGTAGATTGAACTGTCCAGAAGTTTTATTAGTTACCGCTCTCTTCAGGACTGAGATGTGGTTACAGTTGGCTCAGTATTTGTTTTGTAAGCCATTCTGTGAGACTGTCAGCAGAATTACTCCTCTCCAACCTAAGCAATGTTGGCTTTTCTTTTTCTTAATTTAAAGGGATCGTGCAGCTGCTTATTCTGTCTTCTGGAACGTAACCAGTCTTCCAAGGTTTGAGGAAACTTGATGAAGTCAATGCATGAAATCAAAAGGTCTGAGTTGTAGTATCTCTGATGAGAAGTTATTAAGATTCAGTGATTAATCATTTTGGTAACTTTTTGACTTAACCAACACAGGATGGTTTTCTGCTGGATAAATTTTTGAATTGCTTGCAATTCACAACTGGGTAGGGTTTGGTTCATTAAATTGCAAAACTTTTCAAGCCAATGCTTACATTGTACATCAATATCTTGGCAGAATTATCCATGATTCTCCTTAATTGAGGGAAGCGGTGAGAATGAGCATCCAATTAGGGCATTCATTGTCTCAAACATCCATTCCTGTTTACGCTTCTTGGAAGCTTTCTCAATGTGCTGTGTTGTACTGGCCTGAGAATCACACTGGTCCTGACCTACTTGGCCTGTTAATCTCACTCATCCTCTGTCTGTCTCTTTGTCAGACTTTTGTAGTCCGGGATTCTGGGACAAAATATGTAGATGGCTTTGTCCTTCAGATATTCCTTGAAATGCCAAGTTTCTGGGCGCTATAAAACCAGTGAGCTTAATAGGTGAGAGAAAAACAGAGCCTCTTACAATTATTTCCCATGAGAGAAAACTCTGCTTCATGAGGCGTTTCTGGAGCACTCTGATGGCATGCCCCAAAAGCACAGTGCAGTGCACTGTGGAGATTACTCTGTGGTGCAGGGGCCAATTTGCCTTTTCCCTAGATGTAGAATCATGTTTCAGGTAGGATGACTTTGCACTGAGCTGCATGTGGCAGTGCTGCTGAGCACTTCAGGGATCCCCAAAGGACCCTTAGGAACTAAGAACTGACCCTTAGTCAATTGTTGATTACTAAGAGCAGCCGAACAAGCTGGTGGCCAGAATAGCATCTCACACCACAAGTTCACCAGGATGTAGGTGTGGACATAGACCTGCCCTCTCCATGTCTGCCCATCCCAAGAAGGGAGTGTGGTTGGCTGGGCCTGTCTCCTCCCCAGGTGTGACCTTTTCTATACTCCAATTAATGTAATGGCACCAGTATGCTCGCTTTAAGCAATTACGTTGCTGTCATGGCATCTGGGCTCCTAGGAGGACGGAGCTGGGGAGCTCCTTCTGCCTTGACCGCATTCGCCATTGCTAAGGTCAACATTATGTCCTTTACCACGTGTCTAGTCTTGTTTATTTATCAAGATTCACAGGTTAACAAGATTCAAGACTATTTATTCCTTTATTATTAATAATAATGACCCCCCTGTGCTAATTTCTGGCAGCTAGTGAAATCGCAGCAGCTTAGCATGCAGGGGTGAGGAGCACTGTTAAATTGCATGAGTTTGAACCCCTACATTGGAGACAGCCTGAATGACCATGGTAGGAGCACTGCCTGGGCAGAGCCTTGTGGTAGATTGTCACACTGAAAAACTATGGTTTGACAGCACCTTAGCTTTTCATCCTGTGATTTGGGAGATTTTGCTGCTGTAAAAGGGTAAATATACACTCAGACCAGATCCTAGCCCTGTAAAAGTGAAGCCAAATTTGGCCTAACAAGAAAATCCAGCTCTCTCTGTATAACCTTGTGTTTGAAAATGTGACCACAGCATTCCTATGTGTAGCTATGTGAGTGTATTTTAAAAACGCATCCATTTGAAATGTCCTTCTTAAGTATAAGAGTCCTACAGTTAAGGGATCTTGGTTTAGGGGAGGAGGGTTGATTAGAAATAATAATAAATTCCGTAGAATATGTGGCCATGCTACATTCAATCTGGTAAACCTCTTATGTCTCACAACCCGATCATGAATTTTCTGTGTCAGTGGGTGTGTAATCACTCTTAATACAATGATTTACAGTTTGTGTGCAGACAACAGATAGATACACTTAAATTAGGAAGGACTATCCAGAAAATGTCATACTTATAATTAAATAACATTCCAAGATCGTACGTGCAGTGAGACTGAAATCTGTTAGAAGTCAGGAAAATGTAGCAGTAATTTTCATCTGAAAATCTGTATCGTTAAGGAATTGTCCAAGATTAGACCCCTACAAGCATTAGCTTGTGAACACTAGGGGAAAAAAAAAAAAAAGAGCAACAGCTTTAAGCATTAATGTGGTTAATCCCACAGCGTAGCACTTGGTTAGAGTCAGGATTTGGAATTATAGCTCAAATGGTGATATTTCAAGGGGAAGGTCAGTTTGAATCAGTGATAATACTTTGCATTTTTACAGTGCCTTCCGAATAAGAACCTCAGAGGGGTTTATAGACATTAGTGAATTAAGGTTCTCCCGTCTCTGCCAAGACTGCAGTTTTATCCCTCTTTTATAGAGGGGGCAAAAAAACGAGTCACAAAGAATTTAAGTAGCCCTGCTGTAACAGCAAAAGGTGCTGCTGTGTGGGGCACCCCTGGATCAGCACAGCTCTGTAGGGGAGCATGGGCACAACTGTGAGGAGTGGGACATGTCACTGCTAGCCCCAGGACTCTAGGAAGGGGAACCTCAGGGGAATGAGTTTGTTACTGGAGTTTTGTTGCTAAGAACAGCTTATTTCGTCTTGTTATCTTGTGATGTGTTTTACTGCAGCTTCTCAATATGGGTTTCTTATGGGATTTCCCATTTGTGATAGCTGCTTCCACATTGCTCCCTGCTTAACTTCTACTCAACAGTACTTTCTAGAAGACATCTTTAACTACTGGAATTAGGTGGGAGACATGTTTTCCCATCTGTTTTTTTTTGGAAAAAATGGAAATCTGTGCTGGACAGAAGGGAAGCACAGGGGGAAGCAGGGGTACGAATCAAGGAAACCGATCAGTATCCTGCCTGAGAGTTCCATATTTCACTTTGGACATTGCTTCCAGTACATGGCTTACAACACAACTTATTGTTCAGAGTGAGATTCAATTGAAATCAATTGCTAATTAAATTTATGTCTAAATTAATAAATCACAACTATTCAGATCATGTTCATATGAATAATTTCTATTATGGTGAACATAATTATTAGATTCAGCATTTAATGAACCATATTGTTCGATGAAATTCTTGTGACAATTGGGACTAATAGAATATGTTAACCTTTATTCGCCTCAGCTTGACACCACATTAGACCATGAATTAATATATAAGTGCCTAGAAGAGTTTCATAATTAAGTAGCCATTGGCCTGTCAGATGAGTTACTTATCCCATGTCCTTCCTTTAGAAAGCAGCATTTGAAGCAAACCAGTAAAGGTCTGTGAAATGCGAACAGGGTGTTCTGTTCTTTGTTGTCCCTCTGCCTGTGCAAGTAGCATCCTGGACAGTTTGTGTGCATGAGAGTGAGATTCAATTACACGCGTTACCTCTCATAAACACTTCAGCTCAGCTTCCTTCCTCCACTCCCCCTGCCACAACACTGAATGAAGGAAGAACTGGGAGCTTTCAGTCTTTGTGGGTCTTAAATTTATGCAGTTCCTAAAAATTAGTGTGTACTAACAAAATATTGTGCGTGTATGCAGATGAGCTGTTGCAAGTAAATACCCATGTTCAACTACCTTTGCCTATTTTGCCACTTACATTGCAGAGGAGAAAGCCTGGAAACAGATTCTCTTTGGCAGGCTAGAAGGCAAAAAAGGGAATAGATAAGAGGGGACCAGGGGATTCAAGTCCTCTAAATGCTTTGCAAATAGGTTTATAGGGAAGGGAAAGGCTAATACACTGGAATCCATGTCCCTGGGATACACAGCTCTATGATATCCTATGGGCCTAATGACCAGAGTTTAAGCCCATGCAGACCCATGAAAAGATTTTAAACCCCACATACCATGTACTGAGGTACTTTGATTAGGGACTTCAATGTGTCTTCTTCCACGTTGAGGAAGGTAATTCCTAGAACTGAACAACTGAAAGACATTAGGTAACTACAAACATATTTCCAAGTGCAAACTTGCAAATGTTCTGGGATAAAAAAAAAGCCAAACTCAACCAAAAAAATGTTCTTTCTGGAACATTCTGGAAATGCTCTGGAAAAAACCCAAAATGACAACAGCAACAACAATAACAACAACAAAAAAAGCTACTGAAGAAAAGGAAGCAAAAACACTGAGCTTTGCAACTAGAAAATGGAAGCTGGGAGTCCACTTAACTTGATCAACTTAAATTATGCTTCTGTACTATGCCTTGGTTCATGTCTTGCACGTTGGGCTCCCATGTGTGAGTTTATCTGCCGACGCCCACCTTTCTCAAAATTTTAAGAGGTTTCCAGAAGACTTTCCAATAAACGCGATTGCTCCTCTTATTTTAAATAACAAGGTGGGACAGGGTTATCATCCCAGGCCCATTTTTATAGCTGGAGGATCAAAGTATTAAGGCATTGCTCAAATGTAATAGAAGTTTAACTGAGATGTAAACAACTTAGGATCTTGGGAAATGTTCTCTCTTGTTCTTTGCAGAGCGCTAACAAATTCAGAAGAAAACAAGATGCATCCTTATTTATTTCTAGGGTCTTTTGGCTAGCCCAGACATATATGAGCAACAATATTTTGTGACAGTTGCTTATGTTCAATCGCAGCAAGTAACAAGGCCCCAATAAAATGATTTGCTGAGTAGAAGGAAGAAAGGCCAAACTTGTTAAGGAAATAATGTTAGTTTCAAGGTTCTCAGGGGATATTACAAACAATAGAGAGTAAAAAAAATATTAGAATTGCATATGAAAGGTACTTGACATTTTCTAAAGGCCCGAACAGCATTACTGCAAAATGCTGTGATGTTATTCTGTTGGCAAGATCGCAAAAGGGAGCCGGCCTCGGAGATGCCAGCTATTTACTTTATTAAGAACTCAAAGAAGAGAAAAACAAATAGGTAAATTAAATCGTAATAAGAACCAAAGAAATAGTAATACATTTAGTTATTAAAGCAGTGAGACTTTCATAATTAAAGTGACTTATCCTGCAGCTAGCAAGAATGCAGCATGTAGTTTGTGTAAAAGTTTTCATAGACATGACATGCTTTTTATTCAGACTTGTCTACATAGCAGATGGAAGCTTCCTACTCATATCTGTTAATATAGTTTCTTCTTCTCCTCTGTTTCTGCGGGTTCTCTGCTTTTGTGACACAGCTTCTGATTCTGATCAGTGTTGTTTCATGCATGAGCTTCTACAAAGTCAGCAGCAGGTGAGCAAACACCATTTAAAAAACAATTCTGGTTGGGGGGGGAGGGAGCAGTATGGTGGTGTCCTTTCTTAGGTGAGTTTAAACAAAGATTGTGAAAATAAGGGCTCAGGCATCTGTACTAATGCAAACAGCTGTGCTTCTTTAAGGAATCCTGCCCCATTCCCTGGTGAAAGGATTTTACCCTGTCCTGCTCTGTTCACAAATTAATGCTGGTGTCTCAATAGCAAGTCTGCCTTTAGATGTAATTTCAGGCTTTGCAGTAAGGTGGGCAGGGAGTGATGATGGGACTGTGTGCTGTAGGGTTGAGTTCTTGTCTTTTTTTTTTTTTTTTTTGGTAACCTTTACTTATCAGTACCTTTCCTTTGGAGTCCGGGGCTGGTAAGTGATGTAAGACAGGTGTCAGTTAATTTCTTTGGTCAGACTCGGTTTGATGCAGATACCATGTTTATAGCATGAAGAGCAAGGGTTTACCCCAGAGCAATCAAGGTAGGAGCAAGGCAGAAGGGGGGTAGGACACAGAAAGCAAGCTGCCCTCATCTCCAGTACACCTTCCAGTGGCCAGAGGTGTCAGGCTGGGCATGTGGCAGGGGTGACTGCATGCTGTGAGAAGCAGTGAAATAACTTCCCAAAGTCAGGGAGAGCAGGGTAGAAAGCTGACTTGCTGAGTTGCAATCTGCTTTTGGCAGAAAAGAGATACACAGCACCCCTTGCTCAGAGCAGATTGTACAGTTACCTTTTAGCCCTTTAGCTAGTTGTTAACGGAGTTTGTTCTGTTCACACTGCAATACAGAGAAACTAACTCACAATTTCTTTAATGTTAAATCCAGAAGTTTAAAAATAGAAGGCAGATGCAGGGATTTAATAAATGTGTTATTATTAATTAATTAAATCAAACATATCTATTATATAATACTATATGAAAGGATTTTGCAATACAGATGTTTCTCCCCACAGTTCTGGAGACTTGCTTTTGCACCTTTTCTGCAGGAGGTGGCCTGACTTTCAGGACAAATATTAGTCACTAGTGCTGAGTTTTCACTGTAGTTTTAGCCTGGATCTGAACAGAGGACAAATACATATGTAGACCTATAGCAAAGCTGTTTACTTAACATGTATAGTTCCACAGTTTCTTTCTTTGAAATTTGATTCTCTTCCTACTTGAACTGTTTTGTTGTTAACTGTTAGCCTTTATTAGTTAATATATAAGCTTCTCTGTTGGCTTACCTGCAAACGGCTAGCTAATTTATTTTAGATGTAGTATTATTTTTGCGTTACACTTTGGGCCAAATATTGCTTGATGAGGAACTGCTTATGCTGGTGGAGTGAAGCTGACTTACCTCAGTTGCAGGGTTGCTTGGCACTATTTCTTTTTTCTAACCAGTGTGAGTAAAGGAGAAGTGATGGCAATGGTGCACTTTGACTTTGTCAGCTTCTGGCTGATGGTCCTTTTCACACTGTGACAGAGGGACAGTTATGTAGGAAATAACAGTGTAAATCCAGTTCTATTTTTCAACACTGAATGCTTTTCTAATCTTTCTTACTCTTTTTTGTACCAGTTGAAAGCAGAAGTAGGTTGTTATTTTCTGTGATTTAAATCAACATCTCCCTGCTATTAAACAGCTGTAGTATTACTTCAGAATTGAAGAAAACTGATGCCATTTCTTCATTGAGATCTTACATTCTGAGGAAAAAATGGAACCTCCATTTTATGAAACTCTTTCCATTCTCTTTCTCCTTGTGCTTCAATATATGTTCAACATGTATTCATTTACACCTGTGAGACGGAAGATGACATTATGCCCAAAAATGCTTTTAGTAGTTGGGACAAGGGGCTGCAGGGGTGGGATGAAGGGAAGAGCTTCTTGGAGTAAAGACATCTTATGCAAACCTGGAGCCTGCAGTGTCACCTGTCAAAGATGTTGTTATAGGTCTCGTTTTTGTTGTGGAGGTTGCCTAACCTTTGGGATTATCTCCATTTCTGTATGGAAAAGGAAGGATAATTGCATGCGTGTGTGACAAGCTAATAGAACTCATGAGGTTATTCTATTTGGGTTTGTAGCTTGACCTTAGAAAGGCTCAAATTCTTGTTGCGGTTTGGTCTTTAGATTATTCTGTGGCCGTGAAGCAGGTCTTATCCACTCTACCTCAGAATCCCAACAGCAGACCTGATGTCAATTTAATAAGTTGTCAAATGTTTCAAAAATGTTTTGAAGATGACCAGCTTTACTTAGGCACTAGATACTAATCTCATGCTGACTCCCTTAATTTGGAAAATATTAGGAGATGAGGTAGAATATAAATATTTGTTTCACCCTGAAGGTCCCTGGAATATACGGGGGCTGTAGACATGAAACACCAACACCTCTGCTGGGGCAGCTATCTCCTGTGTTCTCAGGAAGGAACAGTAAGAGAGTTTTACGGACCTGCGCTAAATCGAGGGCATGCTTTACTTGAACTGCAGCTGGTCTCCCCGTGCGCTGTGGCTCTCTAACCTGTGAGTTAGCCAAGATCCCATCTGGCACCCAGTTTCCTGTCACTCTAGACCAATGCTGGAAAGGAAGAATTCTTTGGCCTCTGTGGTGTCAAATGGGTGCTGGTGTGCTATAGCCCAAATCTCAACACCTCTGAAGCTCACATGTGTATGGAGCTGCCCTAAGCCTGACCATGACTTGAGCTACATACCCAGCTGCTTCCTTTAGCTTGAGATAATGAATTTTCATCACAGTGGAATTTAGAAAAGAATTCTAAAGCCCATTGGTTGCTAATAATAATAACAATAAAAAGAGCCATTTCTTAAGGACTAAAAACTAATCAGCGAATGTGTAGTTTCTGTGTCTCCTGCAGGTTCTTGTCTTGTGGGGCTGCCAGACCGCCTGAGTCACGTGACTGGCTGTCTGATTTCCGACTCAAGCTTTTCATTTCCTAAATGATAACGGATAAAAGATAAAATCTGGCACACACAGGTAATCTTTGCCATCTTAATATTTGTTAAGCTTTTTGATTTACTGAGAAGTTAAAGTCACCGCAGGTCACAAAACCTGCACATTAGATCTGCTTCATAAAACACTGTGAGTGAATGCTTTAGTCATTCGTTTCACCATCTTTAAACCAATGTAGCTGAAGAATTGTGCCTCCAATTTATAAATCTTTAAATTTATTTCTGATTCCAGTTTATAGGATAGGACTATATCCAGCTTTTCCCAGCCATTTGTGTATAGCTAGAGAAGAAATCTAACATGTTTCTTGCATAATGCAGTCTTGATCCAGCTTACATTTTAAGTCATCCAAAGGGAAATATTCTCACTGGGAAACTTTTGCATTCAGTTAATGTCTTCAATCTGACCTGTGTTTTAAATTTCTGCTGTTCTTCTGCATATAATCTCTCTTTCTCCCTCCCCACCCCAATACACACACTCACCCCTCCCTTCTGTGAAAGAGAAATATGATTATCATAGTCTCTCTCTGTCTCTCTGTTTTGCACATCTGCTCCCCACCCTTTTTCTGAAGGAGATACATGATCCACAGAGAAATTAGAGAAGATCTGAACCATTTTGGATACCTACTGCTATGGGATGTGTGGAGGCCCATGAGTAGCTCAGGTTTCACATCTGCCAGCTTTTCAGAGGATGTGATCAAGGGCAAAAATAAGTGGATGATGATGATGACACGGAAACTGGTGTGAAGGAAACGGGATCCCTCCTCCTGGAAACACGTGTGCACCCTAGCCCAAGTCAAGATCATTTGGACGTGGTAATAAGGCTAACACAAAGGAAAGTGTATTTTAAATAATGCATTATTTTTTTGAAGGGAGCCTATGTCTTTAAAATACAGCATCTGAGTTACGATCTGCTTTAGATTTGGGCATGGTCTTTGACCTTGGAGTGCTGACAGAGTACAAAAGAGAGAAATGGGTCAAAGAGTCTGTCAGACAAGGTGAGATATACTGAGTTTGCTTCTGATCTCACACCAACATGCAGTGGTGTAACTCCATTGCCCTCTATAGATTTATGCAAACATATGGAGAGAAAAACCCGCCCCAGAATGATTCTGTAACAAAATAGACCCTTCTTTTCTATGGCAATGTAAAAGCTTTACAGGAGGAACACACAAGGTTCCAAAGGGTAAAATTTTGGCTTGGATTAATACTGCTTCGAGCCACCCCAGTGCAGAAGCTTCTCTCCAATTAGCTGACCTTGATGGATAAATTCCTCCTTTTTATCTTCCTCCAACCTTTCCCATATTCCATCTCTTCTTCTCCTTGATCCTCCTGATAAAGTCAGGCTGTCCTTCCAACTGTGATCAGCAGAGCCTTTAGCCAGTATACAGCTCCCTCTCCAAGGACTCCTGATGCCAGGGGCTCCTTTCATTTTCTCCGCAAATACTTTTTAACAAATTCAAAAGGCCTTATTGGGAAAGGAATGAAATACATTTGTGTGTAGTGATGTATCCACTAAACGGTGTATGCTTTTCCCCATGCAGTTCTCAAGGGACCTTTAGGCACGTTCTGTGGGTAGAGCACATGGAATTGCTCAGATGTATTGTTTGTGTAGTGCGATGTTTTTCTCAATATCAGGTCCTAAGAGAGAACTAGGAATACACACAGTTTTTGGAGATTTCCTCATCTTGATGGGCTAGATTCAGACTGGCCCATTTAGACCTTGACTTTGCCCTTGCAGTACAAGGCAGGCAAGTGTCTGGTCCTCACAAAGGGGTACAGAGAACTTCAGCCAAGTGTTTAGGCTCCCTCCATCATCAGTGCAGCCAGGAGAGAGCGATGTATGATGTGGCATCAGTCAGACACTTCTGGTAATTGGTTTTGGGATGAGGCACTCAGCCCAAAGTTGTTCATGTATCTGACCTGTCTGGTCAGCCAACTTTCTTTGGATACTGTGCAAACAGCAGCAAGTGGTAGGCTTCAAGTGTGAACTAGACAATCACTGCTTGAGCTGGAAGACTTTCAGCAGCTCACAACTTAGTACGCCTGTTGTGGGAAGGAAGATATTAGTGAAAAACAGACAGTTGTTGGGACATGAGTGGTCATCTGAAGGTCTCTGACCTTCAAACTAGGATCTGTGTGTCAACAAAAAGTTTCATCTCTTTGGGTAGGAAGAAGAAGTGAGGCAGAGAGACAAAACCTTCAAGAAGTCTCTTGATAGAATAAAGAAGTATGTGTATGCTTGTACTAGGACATATGCAAGACGGCTACTAGATGTGCCAAATACCAGGTGCTTTACCCTGCTGAATTGTCTGCTGTTCCATAAAACCACTTTCTGTTTTCTTTTGTCCCTCCGACATTCAACAAAGAGATATTTTGTTTGAACCTCCTGATTTATCCCTGAGTGGTCTAACAAAAAACCCCTGAGAGATGTGGCTGCACATGCATGCAAGGACAAGAAAGCAGGAGATGTACCAGGTGCTGGGGAAAAAAGAGAAGAGTGCTTGCACTCAGGAAAGGCTCTCAGTATTTCTTTTCCATGTGTTTATTAGTTTATTGCTCTTTGACATCTTTCCCCCAGCCACTGCTTCCACTAGATTTTCTACTGGTTGAACAGCAAACAATTACCCTTCCTTTGGCTTTGAAGCTATTGTTCCTCATACACTCATGTCTTTAGGTTCACAAAAACTTTGACTGTATTTTTTATTAGTCTTAGGTCTCCTGAGTTTTCCTGTAAATTTCTATTCTTCACATTTCAGATAACACAGGCCAAATTTGAATGACCCTAGCCTTAGTTTCTAATAAAATATCTTTTTCCCTGAGGTGCTGGGAAGAGTTTTATCTGGGGTGGAATCGTGAAATGCATTAATTTTTTGCATGTTCTCCACCTTAGATCACGCAGTTTTGCCTCATGATGAGTTTTATCCTGTTTCTTTCTGAAGCCACAAGTTGCTCTCTACCCTATCTTGAGAAGGTTAAATTCAGCCCTGACATTTGATTACTGAATTTGGCCCTGGTTTCGCTGAAAGGTTTGTAAACATGACCTGATGTTTCATTGTGTAACAAACTTCCAGTCCAGAACCTCCAGGTTTTAGATCCGTTGCAGGCACTCTTTACACGTTTCAGTAGCATGGGTGTTGGGCTGATCATGGATATACTGTTCATTGTCCTACTTTTTGTCTCTTCCTACACGGTGGGTAGGTGGCTCTGCAATGGAGTCCTGTGGGGTGGATGCCAAGGGTGCCGTGTCTCCCACTATGCTTGGGTTCCTCTCATGGTAGGGACAGGGAGGGTTGGTGTGTACACTTGTGAAAAACTGCTCTGAGTCTGAGTTGCATGCCTAGGCTCTAGAGGGAAACCATCACTGCTTCCTTCAGGCTGGGTCACATCTTGGGGCTGAAGGCTCAGCATGGCATCTGTCCCTCCTCCTGGCTTGGCCTTGCCAAGGACACAGTGGGCGATGACGTGGGTGGCCAGCCTGCTCACATATGCTTCTCTGTGTGGCATCCCTGCGGGTCTTGCTGAGTGAACCAAATAGGTATCACCGAAATACTTCAATCTCAATCTATATGACTTTTTGCTAATATTTCTCTGCTTACTGAGAGTAATTATTGGCCTTCATAAACCAAGATTCATACTTTCTTTTTTCCAGATATTTAGTTCTACTATGAAAGAGTTCAAACACATGATCCGTAGGAGAATTAGACAGGTAGAAACAGTGTTACTCTGGCTTTCTTAGAGAATTTAGGACAGGAAGATTTAACTTAGATTTTCTCACTTCAAAGAATAAATCTTCAAGAAGGAAAATATTTCTGAAAGTTCTGTGACTGAGTTTTGGGAAAGTGAATTTGTCCGTTCTGTTTCACACACCACAACTTTTTACATTAAACCAGTTTTTCTGAGCTCCTGGTGACTTTCACTGTTAAATGATTTCTGTATGCTAACATCTCAAGGTTTCCTTTCTGCTTAAGCATTCATTACCCATCTAACTTCTTCACATAAATGACTATGTTTCTGCCCCACAAAAGGAAACAAAAAAAGAAAAAAGCAGCGTGCTCATGCAAGACCTTTCCAGGTACCTTTCAAGTCCTTTGTTTTCTGCTTGGTCTTGAGTTGTCAATGTTACTGTTCATTTGCATTTCACATCTCTGAGTAAGACAATGTCCTCGGGGTTCTGACTCGTTATTGGATGCCAGAGCTAAAAACTGAGCCATACCTTCATGTTCTATTGTATTTGATGGGGGATTCTCAGCAGTGCTGTGTCTCTTCCTGTTTGGAGGATATCTCCTTTCCTGACAAAGTCTGATACCTGCTGGTGATCAAGGTGTATCACAGAGTTAACCCTGTTCCTGCCACGTGAAATGCTGTTGTACTGTTCCAGTTCATTTGTACAGGAAGCACCAAAATGTTTAAAGGAAAGTGCTGGGAATGGATGCTTGTCCTGTGGGTAGTTGTAGCTGACAGATTTTAACAATCTGTTCAGGACTCCCTCTCGTTGTCAGTTATTTACTCAGGAAAGATTTTATTAGGCACTCATCTATAGCAGTACGGGGGGCAAATTTTGCCCTACTGATGCAAAGTCCCTCCCTACAGTGCTGCTGCTGCTCAGATTAGGAGTTTTGTTAAAATGTAGTTCTTGCTGCTTCATACCTGAAGGTGGACCAGGGCTATTAAACTGTGGAATATAACAACAGAATCCATTCTAAAAGTCTGCTGAGGGATTGTTAAAATCAATATAATTTTATTGCAGGCTTAAGCACCTGAAACAACCCTGTTAGAATACTTGTTTACTGAGACTAAGGAAACCTGTGAAGAATGAGAAATCACTGTTGGAGGGAGACAGTGGAAGATTTTTTCAAACTTTGTTGACTCTATCTACAATGAGATGCTATGGTTGATGGGCTTTTAAATCTCAGGCAATAAAGGCCTCATTTATAGCAATTTTAAGTTAGTAATAGTCTTCCTCTTCGTTTGAATAATAGACGTTTCTTCACTTACTCTTCTGTGTATTCCTCAGAATAATTCTTTGCTTTCCTAAACCAAAATTCATAATGAATTGCTTCAGATATTTAGTTCTGCCATAAAAAAGAACATTATCCAATGGAAAATTAGATAGGCAGAAACAATATTGCTCCATCTTTCTGCCTAATTAAGGTGAATATTTAGTTCCACCCAACTTTTATATGCATGATATCATTTAATTGTTTTGTTACTAGACAAGCCCACAGAAGAATGTATCCTGTTTTGCTGCTTACAGAATCACTGTGATTTCCTCAGTTTGGTTCCTATAATTATTTAATAATAGATGCTTAATTCTCAGTTCCAATGAGCTGCCAGCTTGCTTTCTCTACCTCTAAAACAGCTTCCACTGAAAAGCAGCTGAAATAGTGACTGAGCTTGCTGTTTCCCTCCTGACTATCTTAAGGAATCAAGTCACTGCTCATAGGATAAACCATTTCTCCTGGCAGTGTTTTAGAATACAATGTATTTAAACACACAGAAATTATCTATGGAAGTGTAAAATGGAAATCAAATTGCAAGACTAGTATGGACTTTGCCCTACAGCTGTCCTGGTCTGACATCATTCTCACCATTTCTGACCTCTCTACAGTAGGCACGCGTCTCATTAGAGCAGGGATAGTATTTCACATGCTGCAGTAAAGACATTGCTTAGAAAAAAAGGGGTGAATAAGAGCCCTCTTAAGGTGTCAGTAGGATACTTTCAGTGTCCTGTTCAGTGTTTTACCTTGTCTTTCTGTACTGGCAGGTATCCCTCAAGACTCTCCTTTTGATGTCTCCAGCCTCCAGATGTCCTAACACCCAAATCCTTTGGAGCTGCATAGTGCTGTTTCATAGATTAGCTATTTTCCTGCATTTTTACTGGATCCTTACCTTGTATTTAACTTCTCTTTTCAGTTATCACCTCATAGTCCCCATTGCCTAAAGCACCCTTTTGGGTTTTACCCAGATCCTCCCATATTTTTATTTCTTAAGGATCTCCCAGAACCCATAACCCCATAACTAAGCACCCTTGGCTCATATGTCTCAGGAGACTTAGATCACATCCAAGAACTTTCATATCAAGATGAATCAGATATTAAAAGTCCCTATTCAAAACTCCTAAATCAACACTCTAGCACATTTCATTTGGTTAATATTTAAAATGGAAGGCACTGTGACACTTATGTGGTGCTGTCTTTCATCAACTAATCATTCCACTGGAGGTGTGAAAAACCACAATTAAAATTTTGTTGAAATTGGTACATTTCTGTGAGAAATATGGTGGTCCGATTTTTCCAACAACAGCAGTTTCTCATTTGATTGGAAAACTCAAGTACCTCAGGGTGAATGTTATGGCGAAGTTTAGGAGGGCCCTGCACAAGGTTATGCCTGTGCTGTGCTTCACTACAAATTAATAATGTCAAGTGTGTTGCCCTTGAGAAGTGGCACTACATGTAAACAGAGGTAGATTTAAGAACATGCTTCTAGTTGCACTTTCTTCTGTTAATTCATACATTCACGCATTCAGTAGACATTGTTTGCCCCCCGTGAACATCCTATCTTCTCCCAAATTATAGTCACGTTGATGTTGGGTTCTTGTAATGCGGTTGTGAATCTAAGAATGCTTTGTTTCTGTAAGGGTAAGCAAAACCATGTTTTTGTAGTGTGTTAGAAGTAATCATGTTGCTAACAGTATGGGTTGTGTGTATATTTTCCCGGATAACATGGTTTTTAAAACTGTAACGCGGATTGCAGGTATTTTCCTGATCTTTGAAAAACAATTAAAATTTTAAAAGTACTGTACTGTATATACAGTCCACATTAAATATTTTCATTATTAATTTATTGTTTGTCATAAGTTTAACCCTAATCCAATGTTTATTAAAACTGGACAGGATTTATTAAATTGGTTCAAGATTATCAAATATGTGCAGATCTTTACATATATTACATTAATTCTCTTTCTAAATATTTGCAAAATTTATTAAGTCTTTGCAAGACTTCTAAAAATGTTACATGACACTCAAATTGGCCATATTCTTAACACTGACAGAATGCACTGATTATACAAAAATCTGAAAAAAGGATCTGAAGAATGAAACAGCATAGTGTGGTGATTCCATTTCAATGTGTTATCTTTAAGAAATGAATTTTGTAAGAGAAAGCTCTGTTAGACATTTCACCTTCTTTTGCGAGAAAGTGTGAGATCTCCTTCACAGATGGGGTGAAGGTGCAGCTGTGTGTGTACTCCACTTTTTGCTCTTCTGGGAACAACTGGGAACTCAGCTGACTCCGTGGTACGGTTTAGAGTAGTTCTGAGGCTGCTCTAACCCCCAGTCAGTACTGCAGCCCCAGTGGACCGTTATGGGAAGCATCCATGACAATGTGTTTAGTGGGAACACTGGATTCAGATTCAGGAGATCTGGATTCAGACTTCTTACGGAAATTTGATTTAATAATATTTAGGTATTTTGCACTGAGCATTCAAACTCCAAGATGGTGCAAATCACCAGGAATTTAAAAAAAACTTATCATTACCCTTCCCATGTTTCAGTTTCTTCTCTGCAAGTCAGAGAAACACAGAGGTGAGCTGATCATTGCTTATTACCTTTTTGGACAGTGTGTTGATCATGACCATATAATTTTTATTTTTTTTTCCATTAACAAGATATTTTCAATATAGGAAATATTTTACTTCAAAGGAAGTATTGCCTTGAAAGTTTAATTTTTTGGAAAAGTTCTTGATATTTACCAAAGTGTGAATATTCATTTTAGGGTTTTGTTTTTTCCCTTGTCCACAACCGGTGATGTGAAAGATATGTTTTCTCAGGGGAGAAAAGTGTGGGAATTTAGCAGAAAAAGCCAAAAAAGAAAAGAAAAAAAAAAAGATAAATATGGAAACTGCAAATGTAGAGTGTCAAAAGCTTAATTTCAAAATCTCCATTTCATATTAACCACTTTCAGTGATATAAATTATATTTATTTTTATTTTACAGCAATGTAAAATGAATATAGACATTTTTGTATTACTTTATGGACATTTTTGTTCTATCAGTTCACTTGTGCTCTCAGTTTACCTTCACTTCACCCCTGAAATGGATATTCCCTTTGTGCAGCTTGATTAGAAATGTCTATGTGAAGGTATATAAACACTAATAATGATTGCTTAGAAGTCTGCAAATCTGTCAAGTGAACAAGTTCATTCTTCAGCTTACCCAGGCGAAACCTTAGCCCTGGACCTCAATGGCACAAAGCCACAATCTGGGATTGATAGTGCTTGATGCTGTGTCCTGTGCCGTAGGTGTAGCCCAGGCAGGCCTCCTGCAACCTGCAACAGTTTGCACTCAGTTCTTCACAGTCTTCAGCAGGCATTTGCTGCTTGTGATGCTTGTGAAATCACCAGAGATGATCTTAATTTTCCAGTTGATTTTTGCAACCCAGATTTCCCCTGGTGCTATGAACAAGAGGAAACCACATTAGGAATTCTGAGAACCAACTCCTGGAAAGTAAGTTCTGGCTCAATAGATAAATGATTGCTAGGAATGGTATCATTCCACTTTATTTTCTCAACAGATCATCAGAAACATTATCCCAGAGACTGCCAGAATGCAAAGCCAATTTATCTTTTGTAATATTCCTTTTAGACATCTCCGTTTAAATACACAATGTATTTGTCTGAAGTACACAGCAAAATATCTTCTGCTATTGATAAGATCGCTGTCTGATGCAAACTAGAACAGACCTATGAAATTTCATTGGAGCTGTGGCAATTAACACCAGTATGGGTCTGAATGCAAATGTTAATCAATCTATTTTAAGTCTGTTTTCTGTTGTATTTAACCTTTGGGTAGGCTCATTACAGTAGACATTGTCTACATCTTTTTCTCAGCTATCCATTTAAACAGCCTTCCACAAGAGTCTGTGTGCTTTTTGCTTTGGGCACACTTAACATTTCAGTTCTGAGCTATATTTTAAATGAACCTTTTTGTGGTTATGAAATAAGTAATTAAAACTGTAACCCAGCAGAGTACTTAAATGTATGCTTAAGAGTCTGTATAGTCTCATGGAATTTCTGAGTATGTTTACCAAGAATATATTACTCCTGACCTAGCCTACACTTTGTTTTGAGGCAGCTGGTATGATGGCATGACAGTTCTCTTGCAAAAGTGTATTTTATCCAGGTGTCAGAAAATCTCATGTTTTATTGGAGGCTACGGAGCATTGTTGTCAGTAAGAGTAAAACTGATAATGAAAAGACCGATTTGAATAAAAACGTGTACCTGAGGTTTATTGCATTGGTTATATAGCTGATTAATTTGGGGTGCATTTCTGTCCATAAAGCAACTGACTGGAGTCTTCACTGAAGAACTACAGCTCTAATTCAAGAAAGGTGTGGAGATCCTCAGACATCAATGTGCAGCATCTAAGAGAAAAGTTGTGAGTCCCAGGAGTGGTGGCAGAGCTGAGTTCAGTGTCTAGGGTCCAGAAGCAGTACAGAAGGGTTAGGATTCTAGACAGGGAACCACATGCAAGCTAACTTCTGAGATGCCTCTGCCAGCTGGCAGGAATTGCAGACTCGATGATCTGTCTGGCACTATGAACTATGGTATCAAATTCAGAACCATAGGCAGGTACCTCTGTAAATGAGGAATTCAGAGTGTTTTTGCAGATAGAGAACACTGTTCTCTTAGAGAGGCTGAGAGGAAAAAATCTCACAAAAAATCCAATGGCTGTGGCACTTGCACATGAAGAGGAAGGATGGGTTCTAGCCTCCTCATGCCGAGTAGGGCTTGGTATCACATTTTTTCATATATCAGAAATATGTACAAAGCAGCTGGTTGTGAGATTTTCAGAGAAAAAAAAGACCCACCTTTTTTTCATCTCTCTTGCTGGAGCAACACTGCCAGTCAGCTGAGAACTGAACATATACGGAGTCAGACATTGTGGTGCAGAGGTAAGGTCACTTCTGTGGGGGCAATATTCTGATTTATAGTAGCTAATTATTGGCTTGAATAGTGAAACTTTTCTGAAGGAAAGGATGAGGCCCCTGAGCTTTTCCTCTCCTTGCTGAGTAGCTTAACGACTAGATGAGGACCAGATCTTTCTGGCCCCATGACTCTTTCATTCCTGACTGCACAGCAGTTGCAGTCTTCTATAGCTTCACAGTCTGTGCACTCTCACGGGATGTGGGGTTCAAAAGTCTCAGGCTAAAGTGAGGCCCAATATTTTGCCTTCACACTTAGAAAGATGCTGTAAGCGCCAGACTATTTGGCAAGAAGTAGGCACCGTCGCCAGTGTGAGTGAGTAATGAGTGTTTGGAATATACCTAGCTTCTCCAGGGACTCACATGCTGGGTTTTGTCTTTCCTAAATCTCAAACAGCTTGAAGCAAAGATGCCCAGGTGGCCAGCTCAAGAAAAGATAGATATCCTTTGGGACATCCTCTGTAGTACAAATATAGCCATAGTTTTGTGAGTAAATTCCTGAACACTTTATTGAATGCTGACCTAAAATAGTACATTGTGATATGAGAGGAAACCACTTAATTTCATCCAGTCACTTCTTTATGGAGCCATACAAATTTGCGTTTAGCTTGAACGTTTCAGCCAGAAAGTCATCCTGTTTTTATTTTAAGGATCTAAATGATGAATCCACCATTTCATCCAGTTATTTACGCTCATGTTAAATTATGTGCCTTATTCCTCAGTTAAATTTGCCTGGCTTTCATTTGCAGATGATAGGAGCACAGTGTCACGGAGTAGCTGTGGTTGCTTTATAACCGTTGTGTGGGAATAGTTTTTCAAACAAAGCATTTCTTAAAAACTGCAAGTCTCTTTTCTTTGGCTTCTGTGGAGGTCTGTAGCTTTACATGTAGAATTTGTTTACTAGAGCATTCATTTGCGCTTAATATTGTGTAAACAGTATATGTGAGTTAAACAGCTACTGGTGGAGTGGGCTGATATTGTTTATTAATTGTTCTTCTGTATTTGTTAACATTTGATCTTCTGTAATACATGTTGAAAATGCGTTTTTGGTGGCACAGCTTGCCCCAATTTAGATAGATCAATCTGGTATATGAAAGGCAGTTTCATTTACTGTCCTTGACATAACTAACCATACATTAACGGGAACACTTTTTCCAAGCTAGACTTACTATTTGTTCAGAATCTTAATAGATGGGCTTTGTGCTTATAAATTTGTAATGCTGCTTACCCTATATTTTAAGTCCAAGTGGATCTTTCTCTTGAGGATTCTCCCCCTCCTTTTTTTTTTTTTTTTTGTACAAAAGAGATAAGTGTTTTCATTCACCTTCTGTGACTTCCAAGCTATTGAGTAGCACTTGTTGTGTTTGAATGTCACATTATATGTATTATAGCTGATAAAGAAATGTCATTTTCTCTCTGTTGCTAATATCTCTTGAGACACTCTTAAAAACAAGATGTTTTGACTCAAAGTGTTTGTCATGCAAAATATATTTAAAATAGCATCATGAATTTGTTGAAGAATATAAAATGGTAGTGGGGTTCTCCTTTCATTCCCATTCGGTGTGACGATTCCTTCTAAATTAGTAAACATCTGGGAATCCAGTGTTTAGAAACACAGCTAGGCGGGTAGTAAAACATAGTGAGTGCTATACTGAGTCAGGTTGAAGATTCTTTTAGCCCGGTGCTTTGACTCACACTAAGAGCCAATAATGCCAGTGATGCGTGTACTGTGTCAGGGATGTATCCTGGAGAGGCCTTCACCTTGCCAATTTTTCTATATACATGTGTGTCAGTATCTACATGCAGTCACCGTCCCCTGTTAATTGAGCTTCTGGCAAACAATTTCTAGAGCTGGAGATTGCATCCAAGCTATGTAGTTTATTGCCCCCTCACTAATCCTGACATTAACAGCCTGGAATTTACTAAATCCCTTCTTGCAGTTTTTATGGTTTTGTACCCCTGCAGAAGTCACCTGTTTTAATGGTGGGTTGGAAGAAGAAGAATTTATTTTCCTTGCTTTGAAACAGCTAGGTGAGGTGAAGAAACTACTTTTGCCCACTTAGATTGGTCAAGCAAGTGCATTTAGCCTCCACATTATAAAGAATGACATTTGTTGATCAACAGGATGTCTGTGAACGCCTTCTATCACGAGCAGAAACTTATAGGTGCATGGCCCAAAGTCAAGAGTATGTTTTTGAGGGTAGACTTCTCACTATGGCAAACATAGCTTTCCTCTGAGCTTCTGCTGTTCATCAGATGTGAGTAAATTTTCTTAAGCTGCTTCTTTCATGGGCCACTGAAATAGGTCCCTTTCTCTATGCATGTTAGAATTAATCAGTATAGCTTCCTTCATGGCCCTGGGCCTTATTTCCCCTGTGCCCCTAGGTCTAGGAATATAGAGAAGTTTTGCCAGTGAGGGGCTGGCCTGGTTTCTCTCGGCAGTTGAAGAACAAAATCCCAAACAAGACTAGAGAGGTGAGACCTGTTCTCTGGGGTCCAGGGCAGCTGGATTTATGTGCATTCCTGCCTCATCCTTTCCTATTCAGGAACTTCTGTCTTCCTGTAAGGAATGGCTAGTGCAGAGTGAGTCATCCTGGCACTCAGCCACCTGGCAATGCTCCTTTTTTGGAGGAAAATCCCCCAGCTTTTGAAGGGCACTCCTGAGACCTAGCACAAAGGGGCCAGATTCTGGTCCAGGAACCGTAACACACACAACTTACTGAAACTGTTTAATGCTATCCTGCTTCTACAACACACCATTGTCTGCCCATCATATCTTGTGGAAGCTCACGGGCTCATGGTGATTTTTTCCATGCATCTTATCCAGCTGTACGTTGTTATCAAGTGCAGCTTCTGTTTGCTTGTTCCTCAGATAAAGGCCTCCCTAAGTCTGATCTACACTCTGCTATTTTGCCTTTTCCTATATCACTGTATATGGTGCATGTCTTCTTTTATGTCTCTTCCAAGACTATCTCAGAGCATCCATCCATCATCTGGCGATACGACTTGCTCTTTGTGGTTATACTTTTTTCCCAGAAATAAAAACGTATGGCATACACAGTATTTAGCAACACTGTACAGAACTCTGCTCTGTATCATAAAGAGGTCAATGTCTCTTAATTAAATGTAATACAACTTCCAGCTGCAACTGTAGACTACATTTTATGTACTGAAAAGTATGTATAGACATATCCTGTTCTCTTCTATGTTTTACATCTGAATGCTACTATTTTTCAGACTGGTCTGTGTCGAGTTTGCTGGAGCACACATTTGCTTGTGCATGCCTTTGTGTAGCAAACACCATTCCCAGGGGAGGTCTGGTCACGTCAACAGACATCATACACACATGAGAGCCCCCAGGTAAGCAAGTGAGTAGGTTGGTGTACTTGGACCAACATCATCTCTTGCAGATTTACTAGCTTAAGTATCATAGGCGGAGTAGCTATGTTAGGACAGCATGGTGCACAGGATGATTAGCCCTGCCTTTGAACAAAATTAAACTGTATCCGAGACCACAGTGAGGTGGCTATACTGCTTTTCAGTTCAGCACTGGCTCATTTCGTACTGACTTGTGTTTGAAAGTTGAAAAGTGGTGAATGGTGCTGAATGATACTCCCTTATGCAGTATAGTCAATACTCTCTCTCTGGCATTTGCTGGTAACTCCTACAACTCAGTTGACCTTGCATGACATTATTGCCAGTGGGGAATGCATTGCTCATCCTCAGACCTCTGCATAGTGGTAAGAATTGCATCATGAGTACCTAATATCTAAAAACATTAGGAAAAAGGAAGAGAGATGGTGTTTCTTGGTACCCTCATTCCTCTGCTTGCAGTGTAGTTGTGCAAAGTCTTTGATCTTTAGTCCCTATATAGTCCACCACAGTAAGCTATTTTTGCCTTCTTTAAGGATGTTGAAGCAACAAGAATACTAGCATGTTTAAAAATAAGATTGCCTGTACAGAACATTTCTTGAATTGTGTCAGGTTTAATAGTATTTGTGCTTTATATTTTTACCTTCTATAGCAATAAGAGTTCAACTATAGACATATCAATAGCATTAAAGAAAAGACTTCCCACAGCTTTAAGATTCAGGATATATATAATGAAATCACAGAATTGTCAGAGTTGGAAGGGACCTCTAGAGACCACGTAGTCCAATGCCCCTGCTAAAGCAGGATTGCCTAGAGCACATATATTTCTTTTTCATGCTTTGCTTACCATTTCTTCAAAATTTTGAGACTATCAAACTGATATACATAGGGTCTTACTGGTCTTGCTTGGGAGGATGTCAGTTTTTTGAGCTTTCTACAAGTTTGTAAGAGCTAAAAGTTGGGATATCTAGGAATGAAGTCACATGCCCTGAGCAGGCTCCATCTGGAATGAAAGGCAGCAGCATCTGTTTAGCAACATGGGTCAACATGAGCACACAAGCTTGGTGTCTGCTCCCTGCCCTGTGTTTTTTCAGTCAATAACTAGGTAAAATCAATGGACAAGTGGTGAGAAAAAAAATGGACTATTTTTTAAAATAGTGGCTCTGGAGATCCAGTGTCTTAAAAACATTAGAAAAAATAAAAATAACGAGGTAGAACTCATAATAAAAGAGGTGATTTTAGACATGGAAAATCTCACAAATCTCAAATTTATTTAATTTTGGTAAGTACAATGAAAACAAATTTCCAAGGGAAGTGTCAAACCTCTTCCTAAAAGTTGACACAGGTTGTCTTGCCTATTGGTATTTATATGCCTAAAACATAACCAAGTCCTGCAGGCAGTGACTTGAATCTCTCCTGTCTGTACTTGATACCGGACTCACACATTGTACAGAGTGAAGGACCTGCAAATGGGCTACTGTAAACCCTCTTTTGAGGCTTTTCTCGGTTAGGGTCTGAGCTGGTGTGATTCTTGAAAGCCTTTAACTTAGGGGTCAGTCAGTGGGAACTGACAGGGCTTGGTACGTAAAAGAAGCCAGTCGTGGTATCTGAGTCTTCTGGAATAAATTGTAGGATCTGTGTGGGCTGGGCTCAAGCAGTCACCACAGCATTTGAGTGAAATGTCAGGCACGGTCAGAGAACTGGACCTAAGTGCATGTGTGGAAACTGTCCACACCTCCACACTTGTCAGTGAATTAATTGTGGTTCAAAACCAGGTGAGAAATTGGAAACAGGATGAAAAACAAAAGCTAGGCTGCCTCTGATTATCTGATGCTTGGGAATAAAAAATGTATGTGGTACAGTGGCAATCTACAGCCACGTATTTATGCTTCTGGGCTGGTAGATTTTGCATTAAGAAAGCATTTGCAGGGATGTTTTAAAGAAAAAGGACAGCAGAGAGATACTTTTTCAGTAGCACTGCCTCAGGTTCTCTTTGAATTCTCATTTTAGGAAACAGGCCAAAAGAGTCAACTCTGACGAACTCCAGTTCTGGTATGGACCAGAAAGAAGATGTGCGTAGCACCTCAAATCTCAAAGCATTTTTATGGTCCCTTTGTTGTCCCCTTATTGTGTGTGGTTTGTCACATGTAGTAAGTGAAGCAGGACTGCTTATCTCTCTGCCTGTTTTGTCTCTGATTTACTCATCAATTTTGCTATTCAGCCCTCTGGGTTCTTGCAGTCTGTGGGCTTTATAAACTTTGTTAGCGCTGCAGTTTGTACTTGGGGTCTATACGCACAAGGTAAGGGCCCAGCCAATGTAGAATGAAACCGAGAGCACAAGTAGCATGCGGTCACCAGCATAAGCCTTTTTGAAGTTTTGATGGTGTGTTTTTTGTTCTGCCTGTCTGTCTGTGTAGGCACATAAATGCATGATAGATTAATCGAGTTAAATATATCCCAAAGTTGTCTGAAACAATGCCTATTTATTTTTTTCAAGAGGCTGCACAGAAGTATAGCATTGTACCACAAATAAAAGTGTTGCCACAATGCCTGTAAATCAGAGCTTTAAACTATGTTTCAATTATCCTTCTATTATCCAGCTGGTGTTTAAACATGTTTATTATTCAAATCAGTAGAGAATGTGCTGCTGTTGTGTAAACAACTGTCAATTGCTGAAACAATGATTACAAGGCACCATCTCTTTCAGGTGTACTTAGAGGTACTTATACCTCAACCACTTGTATTTAAATAACATGCAAACACAATGCTTGAGTGACTACTTTCACTCCTGTTTCCAATACCTCGTGCCAATTCTATTACATTAAGAGGGAAATCTATTACATTTTTCATTTATACACATCTGTACTCTGTTTTTAACCATTGTATCATTAAGGCTTGAGTTAATATAACAGATATGCCAGGAGATGCAGTACATATTGAGAAATCCTGTTCAAAACAAAAGCCAATTTCTCTGCATTATTTTAGGGCATTTGAAGGCTTTTATGAAAACCGTACTAAGAAAATTATTTTCTAAAGAGGAAGCCTGAGAAATAAAAGATTTAGTTGTGGAACTCTCCTATCCTCCAACCTCTATCCATTTTGACATAAGCTGAGTACAGTACGACTTAGTTGCTTTTTTTTTCTTTTTTTTTTTTCTGTTAAGCATTAACAAAATATACTATAGATGGCATTGAACTGTCTTTCCTGTACATGTGACGCTATTCAATGTCTTTACACACACCTGCTGCTGGGCAAAGGTAGTTTGTCAACTGAGCTTTTGAGGCAACTTTCTACTGGTTTGTCACAAATTGGAAGGGAGAACATTTTTAAAAAAACTGCATTTGGGGAAAATGCTGATAAGAATCCTGAAAGACACAATTGGTTGAATGATTTTATGCTCATCTCGATGTTCTCATGAAGCAAAGATGCTACCACAGTCTTTGTCTGTCTTCTGTGTTCCCAGGGAAGCAAACCTGGAAAATTAAACTTTTTTAAATATCTGCTTTTAAGAAGTGAGCTTCTGGCTAGTGATATAGCCATTGCTTCCCCACCCTCCCCCACCCCCTTTTCCTGTCTTTTCAGCTAAATGCTTAAATATAGAGCTAATGGAAGAAACAAACACTACCACAAGGATAAGCTGTTGTAGTGTGCTGCTAAAATATGACATTCTTTTTCAGAACTTAATAGAGATGCTTTGACTGTTGTTCTGCAGTCAACAAGGCTGGTCTAATTGGTGGCCATGGCAACAAAATCAGGTCATACAGAGGTTCATACCGAGATCAAGCATATGTAGATCTTCTTGTTCAAATATACATAAAGATAAGAACCTTTAGTGAGAGTCCACAGTGAAAAGCTGAAGATGGATGCTCCCACGCACATCTAATATTACTTAGAAATATTTACCTGTTTGTAACATAATGATGTTTTGCAGAACAGAAATAGAAAAATCCTTCATACCCATTGGAAAACAATAATTTTTTAAAGTCAAAGTAGAGTGTATGCATGCACATTGCTTCATAGCTGTTTGTAATTTACTCCCTGGGGTTTTTAGTGGGTCTGACTTATATTTTAGATGTAATTAAGTAATCAGTGGTGTACACTGTAAAATGAATGTTTAGGCTGCTTAAGGTTGAATTTTCACAGCCATAGCAGCTGCGCAGTTATGGCTCTGGCCCCCACCTCCCTTAGTACAGTCATCCATTTACAATTATTACTTGAGTTATTTACATAGTTATGATATTTCATAGAAATGAAATAGCAGCTACCTGGTAACGGCTGACAGCAAATATGCAGTAACTCACATGATTTCATCTCTCTTATTTCCTACTAAGTATGCATGTAAGGTGTACAAGACTTAGGTGGTAAGCCCCAAAGTAACCTTAGCCTTGCTTAGGGAAACCAGAAGCTACTGGCTCTGTTCCCGCAGAGCAGAGGTTGATGTCTTTAGCAGATCTCCTCTATGTCCCCAAGTGTGTATAACCACCCTGGAGGTTGGAGAGGGCCTCTACAGCCTTTCAGCCTACTCATTCGTATTTCCAAACCAGGTTTGTAATCGTCAAAAGTTATAATCTTATGATGCTCAGTAGTCTAATAAAAAACAAATAGATAGTCTTGGGCATGTATATGTGAGACAAAAACAAAACCCACACCCAAACATAACTCTAGCATAAGTCCCTACTGAAAATACTCTAGCTCTGGATTCTGAATGCAATTGTTACATAGATGTGGCAACACGCTGTTGGAAAGGTTCTCTCCATGCTCTCCATTCTCTCCACCTTTTATTGACAAGCTGAGCTGAGGTGATGCACAACCTTTACCTACATTCCCAGCTAGATTTATTCTCTCATAAACAAAAGCTTGTATTTTGAATACCATTTGCAATAAGATTTTGTACAAGTTGAATTAGGTATATTATCATAGAAAGACAGGAAAGATTTTGAAGTAATTTCCACCTCTTCTGGCCAGTTCTCCAGAGATTTTGGAACAGGGAAACGTTTTACTGATTTTCTGTTTCCTACTGGTCTTTGCGAAGAGGACAGGTCTGTGTGCTACTGATGGAGCTTCCCCTGTTCTTTCCTTGGCTTCTTTTGCCTGATATAACCAGCAAAAGCCCATTGCCAGCCTGTACCCCCGCATTGTCTGTGAAGCAGTTTTCTTAGTTACAGGGATATGCAAAAAATCTGATTTTAGTTATCTGATGTGCTAAAGGCAAGGATTAAGATTAAGTTTTAAATTATTATTATTTTTTTTTTTCTAGAGCAGAATGCTCTGTTCCAGTCCCTGCACATTCCCAGGTCTTTCTACATTCCCCAAGCTCTAGCTAGTCTGTGGAATTTTTTTCCTTCCTAAATCACTGAATTTCTGCATAGACCCAATGCAGGGGTAGGAAACTCTCACTTCTCCAAAACATGCAACGTAAAGCACGTTAAACTCATCTGTGAAGGTGTACACTAGGTTCTTTTCTTGACATTCTTTTCTAACAGGACTACTTGTTACTAGTACTAAATTTTTACTCCTTAGAAACCACAAGAATAAGGGGTTAAATCTCTCTGGTGAAGAGGCATTGATCTGAACTCTGAAAAAACAGAGCTTATAGATGAGGTTTGGAGTGGTGATCACCCTAAATATGGAATTGTTGAAAGAAGAAGTGATACCGGCATGGACCTGAGGCAAATTTGAGTGTGCTTGTGGAAGGCCTTATGAAATAAATGTTAAAATTTGAGGCCTTAGCTGAGGCATGAGAAAATACAAGGTTTGCGTAGAGTTGTGCTTAGATGTCTGGATGGAGCTGTGGAAGAGAAGGGACATGCCTAGTCCAGTCAGTTTTTGTTTGAATGGGCAGAAAGTTTCTTCTTCCCTTTGGACGTACAGATCTAGGAAAATACTACGGAGAAACCCCACAGGGTTTGTATGTTTGAGGTACCAGATGATGACTGAGCTAGGGGCTGAATATACTTTCAGGTAATGCTAATTCCTAGTGGGGGGTTAAGCAAGCCTGCAAACCTCCTTGTCCAAGTGTTCCTTTTTTGGCACGTAAGTGTCAACAGGTGTGAACAAGTGTATGGAGGTATGAAGTGCCAATGTTTCATTGCTGGCACAGAGTGTGGCCTTCATGCACAAGAGATGACAATTGCAGTGTTGTGCAGTCTGCCCATCAAAACGCATTGTTGCCTGGCACCTATATATCATTCAACTTGTGAGCAGGCACTGTGCCATTAGAACAGATGGTAGTGAGAGAAAGCAGCCAAACTACCACGTACAGTAGATGCATTAAAGTATAGGTGTGGAGAGTGATTTCCAGCCAAGAACGTCAAAACAGCTCTCTTCGTCTTGAATTTACATGCCCAGAGTTAAGGGGATGGGCAAGCATTTAACTGCTCTCCCAGCTGGATGCAGTTCCATACACATACAAAAAGCTTCTACTTCAGCTCACTTCAAGTGAGATTTTGGCCTAGCTGAATTAGGCGGAGTATTGGAAATGACAGAGAGAAGCATTTTAAAGTGATCTCCACCTTTTCTGGCTCTTCTCTGGAAGTTCCCCCCTATGGAATAGGTGAAAAGAAACTCTCAGGGCCGATTGTTATTTATGGAAATTTGCAGGGTGCTTTAAAGTACTCTTAGCTTTCTAGTGTAAATGTCTTTACAAAGAAGGCAGTAACACTTAGAAGTAATGGTATATTTAGGAAAAAAAGCATGCAGTGTTTAGAGAGCACTAAATTGTTGCTCTACTCTCTCCTATCTATAGGGCTCACATTTAGCAAAAAAAGCGTTTTCGGATAAGGATGAAATGGAAGCATGTGGTACCCTAGTCTGTCATACATACTGGGAATGTCCCTCCATGCTAATGAAGCAAATGAGCCTTAATGTTATCCTAANTCCTTTGTTCTCACTAAAGGAACCATAATATGCTAAGTTAAATAAGAAAAAAAAAAAAAGGAAAGAAAACAAAAAGAAGACTTCATGGGTCATTGTATGAAAACCGGACTCCTAAAATGGCACTGCAGACCTCTGTGTTTGTATATTTATGCCTTCTGGAGAATATTTATTTTGTGTTTGAATAAAAAGACACTGGGCTTGCTCTTTCTCAGGCTTCAGTTTTGCAATATTCTGCCTAGGAATTTAAGGCTAGCCATCATCTACCATTGCCATAAAGAACTCAGGCTGAGTTCTGTCCCCATTTTCACTTGTGAACTGCACTGTCTTTGGATTATGACCTCCCTCACACCTGTAGCCTCATTGTTTTCAAGATGAAATTTTACTTCTTTTTTGTTGTTGGCCTGGTTTTGATAGCAGTGTGAAGAAGGGTGTGTTTCATTGACAAGCTGCGAGTGCAGCAGTACTTTCATTTGAGTCTCTAGAGCTCTAATAAGCGCAGATGAAGGGAAAGGGGATTTTTTTTTTTCAAAAGGACCTTGTGTTCTGTGGCTGCCGTAAGACTGCTTAATGTCTTTCAGAATCAGCCTTTAAAGCTGACAGTCTGGAATTTTCTTAGTTGCTGGATGTGTTGGCGATTGGGTTTCAATTTCAACCCTATCTGTTGAACAAATGAAATGACTCTCGGTTTAAGAGGAAGAAGGAAATAAATTTGCCTAAATTTATTTTGGTAAATAAGGACAAGACATAACCGAAGATGTATTTCTGTATTTTAACTGATTAGAGGACGGTTAAAGGATTGATAACAGCTGTTTTTCTTTCAATTAGCTAGAACTGAAGGGCCCTTATCTTCTCATGGGGAAAACCACAGCACTGTTTTATAGGAAGTTTCTTTCTGGATGGGGTTCTTAAGGAGAGTATAGTTCCCATTGCTACAGTAAAACTTCCTTAAAGGACACAAAGAACTCTTCAATTCAAAATACTGTTAAAATAATAGGTATTTTTGCAGTTTATTTATTTCCTCAATATTTGATTTCCTGGTTTTTCTATCCCAAATTATCTTCCCATAATATTATTTCAAAAAAGCAAACCTGTGTGCTAAGTCCTTCTCTGTCTCCCCTACCATCTTGCCTCTTTGTGTAAGCTCTAGTAAACCAGTAGTGAAAAATAGACAGGTTCTGTGTTTTGGAAAAGGAAGTGTGTTTAAAGTGTAATTCCTTGAATGGGGAAGAGGCTTAACTTGCCTATTCTTAAAAAATCCTGGTTCATTCAGTTGGGTGAAGGCACAGGAATCTTTGCAGTCCTGCTGTTAATCAACATTGCTCCAATTTAATGTGTTATGAACATGTCTGTAGGAAGTTTTCCATCGTGTCTGTGAGGGACTCCATGTACACATGCAACAGATGTTGCAGATATGAAGAGGCAGGCTAGGATTTGATGCCATGATCCAAAGGGCTAGTAGATGTGGTAGCTTCAATACCTATATTGTTCCAGCCCTAAGAGAATTGGACTTGATGCTGTTATCATTCCCTGATATTTGACTCTTTTACTCATGTAAATGTCATCAAATTCAGATCCCTAGATATTACATCTTCCCATCTACAGAATTAGAAATAGCAGGATATTTTTCAGAGGAACGTGTGATCTTAGGCCTGGATTTTAGTGTAGAAACTCTTTTCTGCAGCACTGAGACTCGAGAGTGTCGCTGCTGTGCTTGTCATGTAAAATGATGTTTTGAACAACTATAGTTTTATTGTGTGTCTGTTGGTAGTGTCATTAAAACTGGGATCTTCAAGTAATGGTTCCAAATATCCTTGGTATGCACACAGAGCCTCGAGGCTGTGGTTTTATGTACAGCATCTATACACTTACATATATAGAGAGATTTTGGCAAATAGACTTATGGAAGGAGCATTAAATTAAGTTTCATGAGATGTGATTTCCGTTTCTGATGAACAGAGACTACCAGTGTGAGCTTGATTAGCCCGCAGAAAGTAATTTTTTTTGTGTGTATTTGCCAGCTACTTTTATTCTTAGCCAGTTCAGGGGCTAGCTAAAACAACTAACTCAGCTGCATGATGCTGTGTAGAATTTAGTTAAGTTCGAGCAGTGGCAGCATGTTCTTACCCCAGGCAAGAAACAGCCACAATGTTGTTGACCTCCTCCTCAGCCACCATTCCCAGGCAGATAAAATTCAGTGGTGGGCTCTGTGTAGCCCTTGGACAATATAGTACCATCATTCTCGCCAAAAGCCATAACCCTGTAAAAAACCAATGCCTCTAAACTGTCTTGCTTAGTTTCCATTTAAGTTGTGGCATCTTGATAGCTTTATGCTTTAGTGGAGAAGCAACTCTTAGAATTGAGTGTGAACAGTACAATAAATACTTCCTCAGTTCCCCTTCTGCAGAACACAAGCAATAGTTATCTCTCCTTTCCTAAGGAGACTGTAAACTCTTCAGATCAAAAGTGTGTTTAAAGTGGGATTTTAAAAGGAGTTGGTGCGGGGGTGTGAACCCTCAGTGTAAACTGAGGCTGAGGTGTTAAGGGAAATTGAGAGTGAAGTTGTTTCTCATTTGCATTGATGGTTAGAGGATGTCTTGTAAGTTCACTAAGTAGGCTAAACTGGTTCCTAAATGTTTTATTTCTGCTAGACAGACAAGGCCTCTGGTTCTGTAAAGTGCTTTATGATCCTTGGATGGAGGCTGCAGTAGAAGTGTAGTGAAATGATATTATCCTTGTGTGATAATGCATTTATGGCTTTTTTCCTAGCCTATCCTATGCTATCACAAGCAAAGCACCTTAATCCATATTTCGTATATCTAGTTAAATATATTCTCAGATAGGCCCAGGTGCACCCTATCTAAGAGAAGGTACTTAACAGCATCTATTGAGGGGACAGATAGCTGGTTTTTCTCCTTAGTGAAGAGCAGTAGGCACTCCAGGGAGAAATTCAGGGTGTAGCCCTCAGCAAGTGCCTTAGGTACACAGGGTGGTTCTAGACCCAGCCAGCAGATTTCAAAACCAGATGGGAGGCAGTCACTTTCTCTTTAAATAACTACTGAAGTTGCGATGCTGACTGAAATGAAGCTATGTTTTTTCTTTCCTGACTGGTGTGAAATGGAAAAGACCTTATTCTAGCTGGGACAGAGGTTGCTGGGCCTTGGTGCTGGGTTCAGGTGAACGTGGGTGTGTGGCTTCAGCTCTCTTCTTTTCTGGGGCTGCATTACCTGCATATAGAATATTATGTCTGGCACAGTAAGGATTCATCAAGCCACTGACATAATCTACCTGGACTCCTGGAAAGCATTTGTCACTGTCCAGAATGACATCATTGTCTCAAAATTGGAGAGACATGGATTTGCTGAACGGACCACTCAGTGGATAAGGAATTGGCTGGATGGTTGCACTCAAAGAGTTGTGATCAATGGTTCAATGTCCAAGTGGTGCGCAGTGATGAGTGGAATTCCTCAAGGACTGATACTGGGACCAGTGCTGTTGACCATCTTTGTTGGTGACATGGACAGCGGGACCAAGTGCAACCTCAGCAAGTGTGCTGACAACACCACCAAGCAGTGTGATGCAGTTGACACACTGGAAGGAAGGGATGCCATCCAGAGTCACCTGGACAGGCTTGAGAAGCGGGCCTGTGGGAACCTCATAAAGTTCAGGTGCAAGGTCCTGCACCTAGGTCTTGGCAATCCCAAGCACAAATACAGACTGGGAGGAGAATAGGTTGAGAGCAGCCCTGAGGATAAGGACTTGAGGGTATTGGTTGATGATAAGCTCAACATGAGCTGGAAATGCGTGCTGGCAGCCCAGAAAGCCAACTGCATCCTGGGGTAGCAGGTCAAGGGAGGTGATTCTGCCCCTCTGTTATGCTCTGGTGAGACCCCACCTGGAGTACCACATCCAGCTCTGGGGCCCTCAGTATATGAAGGACACGAGCCTGCTGGAATGAGTCCAGAGGATGGTCGCAAAGGTGATCAGAGGGCTGGAACACCCCTGCTATGAAGATAGGTTGTGAGAGTTGGAGTTGTTATCCTGGAGAAGAGAAGGCTTCAGGGAGACATTGTAGCAGCCTTTCTGTGCCTAAAGGGGACCTACAGTAGAAACCATGAGGGACTCTTTATCATGAAGTACAGTGACAGGATGAGGGGCAAAGGTTTTAAACTGAAAGAGAGGAGATTTAGCTTAGATATTAGCAAGAAATTCTTTATTGTAGGGATGGTGACATGTTGGGACAGGTTGCCTAGGGAAGTTGTGGATGTCCCACCCCTGGAAATGTTTAAGACCAGGTTGGATGAGGCTTTGGGCATCCTGGTGTAGTGGGAGGCGTCCCTGCCCATGGCAGAGGGGGTTGGAATTAGGTGATCTTTGAGGTACTTTCCAACTCTAACCTTTCCATGATTCTATGATTAATTTGTTTGGTACTAAAGAGTAGTAATGTAAACGAACTGCTTAAGAAGAGTTTATTTTCTGTATAAATATAAACATGGTGAGTCAACTTTCTTGGGCTCTTTTTAGAGTCAGTCCCCTACTTTATATTGCTTATATAATTGAAAAAGTTGCTGACTTTATCTGTGTCTTCTATGTTTGGCAAATAGTCATCACATGTATGCTCACTGTATTGAAGGTGGAGTGACACAGCACCATTATACTGTTAGAACACCTGCAAAACTCTCTAGTGTCTTTTGTCTGCTTTGCATTCAACCATTCCTTCCTGGCCTGGAGAATGGAGGAAATGTTAGGCACATGTGAGAGTTGCAATGGGCCTTTTTCTCAGGCTGGGGTGGACTTTTGCTTCTCTCTCAGTTAAGCTGGTTCACCAAATCACTGTGACTCCATTCGAAGATTTTGGGAACATCCCAGTTTAAGCATGTGAGGCAAATCATGGTTTTGCCAGTTGAGTTTCACTGTTTTGACAACTGTTGCTTGAGGAGAAATCTGAAAAGCATACCCCTTTAGAGGTAAAACATGGAGAGACTCATGGCCCTGTCTTGTACAGTAATTTCAAACAGTTTTGGGTAGACAGGGGACATAAAAAGAGAAGGATCTCAAGACAGTATGTGAGCACATGAGTCTTTGTATGTGTATCTGTATTGTGTATGTGGCATAAGAGCAGTACTGGGACAGTGTGAGATGAAAAGGAACTGTACACTAAACAGCTTTTGTTGAGATTTTAACCTTCAAATGCAAATAGGAGGACAGTATAGCGGGAAGGGAAAAAGAAGCCATTGAACAGCAAACATGAGTGATGTTTACAGGATAAATAATATTATTAACTTACATTTTATTACCGTGGCTGCTGTGATAGCAGAAGGCACTTTTTAGAGACATGCAAATAATAATCGCCCAGAGAAAAGCACGTGGTCCATCAAAACCTTGCCTCCAGCAAGAAAATACAAATCACCAGGTATGGTAGCTCACCATTTTATGCACAGTTGTCTCTCTTATGACCGCATGGCTACATTCCCTCCATGCTCCAAACATGTCCAGCTCCCTCTTGAACTGATGTTCACATCTATTACTGACTTTAGCAAAGCCCACTTTGCTCTCTGCTGTGACAGAAGGATATTCTGTCTGAATTCCTCCTACTGCTTTTTTGCGGTCATTCTCTTGTCAGTGTCAGTCTTTTTGACCTCTTGTTTTGAGTGACAAACTTTCAGAAAGCTTATTTGGCAGTAATCGATTCTCCTACTTACAGGATCCTCTACATTTCTGAAGAGCTTTACTTCTTTTTCTTCTCCTTTCTAAGCCAGTATATATTGGCAGTCTTCTGTCTGTACAGGTTTTCTACAAAACCACAGATTATAAAAACCTTTAAAAGTAAGGGGCAAAACAGATCATTGCTCCAAACCCAGCTCACTGGTGGAATAGTATTCGTCACATTTAACATGAATATTACTGAAACGAAAATGTGCATTTAATATAAAAAGGTGTTCTAATCACTCTGTTGAATTACAGCAAAGCATGAATGATGATAACATGTTTCAAGCCTCCAAATAAACTGAGGAACATTAAGCTAAATGGGATGCTGTGGTTCTGCAGCAAATGCCTTTGAATTTCTTACCACAGTAGCCCTTCTTGCTTCTCTTTTTTTCCGCAAGGGGAATGTTGCTCCTGCCAAAATACGGTGGTAACTTGTGTTCTTCTGCATCTGATGGAGATTTTTTGCTGAACCAGTACTAATAAGGGAAGGCTGGTGATCTGTATGAGAAAAAAATACTTTTGCAGAAACTCTATGATTGTGTATTAGAAAATACGAGCCAATTTTGTGCTCCAAATTCACTGACACTGGTGTCTCTGTTTCAGCAGCAGGATTCTGATGACAAATGCTTTGCGGGCTACTCTTGGTTGTCTTCTGGTGTGTTCAGCTGTGTAATATAAATATTAATACTATTGGTACAAATACTTAGTACTATTAGAATACTATTTTGTACTGTCAGTACATAGTACTAATACTAATGCCAGGCATTACTAGCACTAAATGCTAGGCACTAATGCTGTATACTAACACCGGGTAATAACTAGATATACTATAGAGTATATAGTATATTAATACTATTTAGTATTAAAACAAATTCTTTGGATAAATACAACTTCAGACTAGACGCTTCTGAGTCTATCATATTTACCCTTTTCTATGGGTAAATCTTGGCTGATCCTATAAATCTTCACATAAGGAAGTTACAATAAATCTCATGCAGTATTTTCAGTTTGATTCAGTTATATTGTCTTTAATTATCTGTTGGATTTCACGAATTCAAATTTCATAGTCAAAACTCTATCTGAAGACTGTAGTGTCATAACCACATGATAGGCAGCATCTAAGAATTTGTCTGTATTTTAAAACTAACATTTTTCTTCTCTTTATTTTTTTTTTAATTCTTACAAATCCTTCTTTCTCGTTACTTAAATAAAAACAAGCCCTTGCCTGCCCTTCCTTGCAACAACAAATGATTTGTTTTAATAGCTTCATTTTCTTGTTTACTGAAAGACCCTTGGCATAAGAGATAACAAATGATTTCAAATAATGAAAATGTTTTAAGTTCAAGGTGAGCTAATTCAACTTACTTTGTATTTGCTGAGGAGCAGGAGTACATACACAAGGGAGCAAGCTATTGTAAATCAGCTACTGTGTGGCAACTAGGCTCTCTATGGTCTTACCCTGTCATAAATGCAAGGTAGTTTACTCTGAATTGAAAGATGAGGAAGTGTCCTCACCGTTACCGTGAGAATATACACTGGTAATTACCCCAGAGCAGCTGATACATGGCAGCTGCTTCCCTGTATGCACTGCATCTTGTGATATATGTGAGATAATTTGAGGGAGTTTATCCCTAATAGGTGACTCCAGGATTGTGTTGTATTAGATTTGAGGAAATAGAGCCTCCTCTTTGGCTAATTTTTATTTGCAGTGGGTGGCAGGTCACTCGGATCATTGTACTGTATCATTCCTTCCCTCTTGCTGCATGTCTGAATTACAGGTGACACTAGTTCCCTTGGGAAATTCTGGATGAAAAACCTTTGTGCTGAAATTTTTGTATCTTTGGAACTTACGGTTATTTGTACGAGTGCACAGTTCTTGTCCAGGACCTAGCTGATAATGACTCATGTGGCTTTAGAGAGCAATAAAGAACCAAATATCAAGAAAACAATCACCACACAGCTTTTCAATGACAGATCTCAGCTATAAGACAGAAAATGATCTATGTTACCAGAACCCAGTCTTCCAGTGGTTAGTATGTGTTATCTTTGATTCCACTATGTTAAATGGTGTAGCGTTCTCCCTGTATTTATTCATTACTGCTGGGCCTTTCTGTGTTTTCCAGCTACTATCTGTATTTTCACAAAACAATCTATTTAAATGTGAAAATAACTGAAATTCGTTAGAAGGAATATCAGAATCCTCCATTTTAAAAGTGCACAGAGTCTTTTTAAACATAAGATTTTAAATACCTTTTCTAAAAATTTGCATGTGACTGAAGATTTGTTCAATGAATGAAAATCTATGAAGAAATGTCCAAATAAATTGGTGAATAATATTTTCAGGTTTGGTTTGTTTTTTGTTTTTTTTTTTTTTTTTTTTAAAGTGTTTTACCCTCTTTACATAGGTTACTTCAATGCTTCATGCAAAGACTCTCAACTTGCATTCTGTCCATTGGCGCCATAAAAAAAAGTTTTTTTGTGCCTGTTCAGAAGTGATTGTTTTCCAGTGGTTGGTGAAGAGAGCCCTATAAGTCTCTTATCTCTTTTAGACATTGTAAATCTTTGTAATGTACTTAGATTCTCAGGATGAGAAAAAATATAGAAGGGCAAGGCATTATTTAGTCCAAGTTCTGTGGACTATTTTATGTTTTTGTCCTTCAAAGAAGTTCAGGGCTCAGTAAGTGCATTATGAAGAAAGAGAAAAGAATTTTGTGGTACAGAGTCTAAGGAAAGAAATGTATCTTCTATTACTTATGAAATCAACACTGAAGTTATTGTCTTTAGAACTGCAGATAAACACATTATATCCCTAACAGGCTGTGTTTCATGGAAAAATATATTGCAGCTTGAGAGGTTCTCTCTTTGAAGTCATCTAATAAAGGATTTTAATTGAGATCATTTCAATATGCAAATATAGTCTGGCCATTACACATCGTTAATGCTTATGCTTAGCGTAAATATTCCAGTGTAGAGGCTGGCTTTCTGCAAGCTTCCAACCTACACAGAGAGAGCTTATCACAGGCAATTATCTTACCCAAATAAAAAATGAAAATGGGAAAGTTAAATAAATAAAAGAACATTCTGATGGAATCACAGTAGTGTGGTTCTTGGTTAACATTAGCCCTGACTTTCGGACAGCTAGATTTGTTAATGCATTTGTCCTTTGCTTATGCATCAATCTTAGTGAATCTTCTTGTATTCTACAACGATATATGCCTAGTCATATCTTTTCTGTCTAACAAATAAGCCATTGAGATAACAAAGGCAGGATCAATATAGAAAACTGTACTCATATGCGAAAATAATCACGACTCTTTTGGTCTCGATCAGAAATAGGTTCTCAGAAGAAAAAAGTAATAAACTTGAACTCCCTCTGGAATGATTGATATCCTATGGATTTTGGATATTGTATGAGTTAGCAGGTATTTAGAAATAAAACTTTTTTCTTTCCGTAAAAATGCATAATTACATACAGGCTTTTTTGGGGATGCTCAAAACCAACAACAAAAAAGGGATCCAACTCCCAGTGATTGTTGAAAGGAGTGAGATGCCAGATTTTTAGTTCTACTACTAAAAGTCTTCCTTACTGTGGTAGAGTTCACGTATGCAATATCAGGAATTTAACTTAGTCTCCTGTCTCCCACTGTGTCCTTAAACTGGCTGCAATAAGAAAACCCAATTCTCAGAAATTAAAGCTATTGCAAAAAACTGTTCCAAGTTGTGTGCATCGTTCTGTGTTAGAAATACACAACTTCTCAAGGTCTCATAGAGCAAGAATTTCATTCTGCCTGGGAGCTTAATATACCACTTGTAACATTCATAACCAAACCCATCCTGTGATTTATAGGTTATGGTGCCTAATTTTAATGTCGATACATTTATTCAAAGCACAGTCTAAATAAAGGTTTAGTGTCGATCACATTTACAAACACTACAGTTTGAAATAATTAAAACAAACAGATGAAAAAAATACCTGCTAGTTAATTCCACTTATACATGTATTTATTATTATGCAAATTAAGGAAAAACCTTTTCAAACGGTGTCATCTCATCCCTCAGTAGCATTTACAATACCTGTATTCAAGCTAGTTCCCTCTGGCTGCCTAGGCAATAGGCTGGAAATCAGGAGAGCCACTTCACTTCCCGTTTTTGCTCACTCATCTTTAGTCAGGTCACTTGGTCCCTCGGTGCCTCTGTTTCATAATCAGTAAAATGAGAAATATCCTCCTTTGTAAGATATTGTGAGACTGGTGTATTTAAAACAGTCACAAAGCTTCTTGTGTCTGTGGCACTTTCTGAGCTGTTTTTTCCTTTTGCCAGTGATGTGGAGTAGATCAAGGGGAGGCACCTTACCTTGCAGTTTCTGCAAAATGTCCAGCTTGAGTGAATGTGTACCATGCCGCGTATCTACCAGGGAAAGTCTGTGAACTGCTCTTGACTCAGCAGTGGAGTTGTGTCTTGTGGGTACATGAGGAGATTTGTAGGAATGAGTTGGTAACAGTCCACGGCCTGGCCAGGATTTGTAGTCGTAGAGTCATAGAGTCATAGAATGGTTAGAGTTGGAAGGGACCTCAAAGATCATAGAGTTTTAAGCCCCCTGCCATGGGCAGGGACACTTCCTTCTAGACCAGGTTGGTCAAAGCCCCATCCAGCCTGGCCTTCAACACTTCCAGGGATGGGGCATCCACAGCTTCTCTGGGCAACCTATTCCAGTGCCTCACCACCCTCACAGTACAGAATTTCTTCCTAATATCTAATCTAAATCTCCCCTCTGCCAATTTAAAACTGTTATCCCTTGTCCTATCACTCCACTTCCTGACAAAGAGTCCCTCTCCAGCTCTCCTGTAGGCTCCCAAGCTGCACCCAGGAGAGTTCTTGCTGACACTACCCTTCACATCCCAGGACTCCTGTCACGTAAAAGGGCGTGTAGCTCTGGTTGGGGAGGGATATTTGCTCAGACCAGGACAAAACGTGGCACTTGCTTATGCACAGGTCCTGGTGACTGCAAATGTCAGCTGAAATCCCATCTATGTTGTTCAGGCTGGCTAAGGACAGTGAGAGCACAAAACACAACTCTTCCTCCCCAGCAGCTCAGACCCTGTAGAAATCAACACAGTGACACCAATTGTTGCAGCCAAACCTGCATTACCTTTAAACTGTGAAGCCAAAATAGAAGAGGGCTTATTTTGGCTGAACTGTCTTCCTATTTCCTTAGTTTCATGGGGATCATACTTTTACCAAAACTGTGATGCTAGCAGAGGCCCCATTAGCTAATTTAAAGCTAAGTCAATTGTGTCTGCAGGACACGGAGCCTAAGGTGATACTTGATCCTGTTTGTCATGATATACTGGAGAACAACAGCGTCTACCCAGGGACTATATGTATATGCAAGGCATTTAAAATCTCAGCACCATTTCTTAAAGATCTCCAGCCTGTCACAGTTTTTTCCTCCCTTTTCTGAGCACTTTGAAAAGTCCCCTGGAATTAATGAAAATTTTATGCAGGTGAAAATCTGGGGAGGACACCCCATTTCAGTATTTAGGACAGAAAGATGCATTTCCAATCCAGTTTTGAAATAAATCTTGGTTTTATTTTCCTTGTTATATACTCTAATGTAAATGTCATGAGTTAAAGTGAAATTTTTATGTAGTCTTTCAAAATTTGGACATTTTGTTTGGGTTCAGAACAAAGCTAGTGTGAGAAATCCAGAACCGGAAGTCTGCCTTCCACAAGGCTTTGCCAGCCACCAGCCATTGCCAAAATCTGGGAAAATTCATCTGACTCATGCAACTGGACCCAGTTTTCACAGGGCATGGGACCAAAGCTCTAGATCCAAGAGCTGAATCTTTGAGAATATTTATTCAGGAGGAGAACATTTTGTCATGCACTTTTGCTTAAAAAAATCAAATTATAATTTTTAGAAGAAGGTGTGGTTTCTGTGATAGGAAAGAGATTTGTGTACTGCAGTGAAGCTGGAAGTGAGGCTGTCTTGACTC
The DNA here is from genome assembly GCA_013400375.1 of Thinocorus orbignyianus. NCBI lineage: Eukaryota > Metazoa > Chordata > Aves > Ciconiiformes > Thinocoridae > Thinocorus > Thinocorus orbignyianus. The sequence continues at coordinate 197,720 of VXBW01002013.1, read as the reverse complement.
AGCACAGAGACCTGCAAGAATCAATTCAGGTCAAATAGGAAACAATAAGGAAAAGGCAAGAAATAGAAAGAGACTCAAAGAACTGGGGCTGAGGAGGGACTGGGATATGGAGAGAATGTACATTGGTGAGGAGCAGAGAAAGAAAGGGGAAAAGAAGTAAGGAGAGAGGAGGAATAAGACAAAGAAATGGGGGAAAAAATAGAAAACGTACAGGGGGCAGAGAGCAAAAAATGAAGAACTTAGAGACAGAAGGAAAAGCTGCAGGGAAGAGGGTTTATTAGAGAAAAAAATCGCAGCTTGCTGAAATACGGTTGGCGTAGAAGATTTTTATTTCATACCCTGCTGCCTAGGCTCTGATGATTCCTAGGCTGAAGGTATATGACACTGGTAGATAACATACGGGCAGCTTCTGTGCTCTTCTGAAAAGCTTTTTGTGTCCCTGACAACTTGTTCTAATTGCACAAGTTCAAACACTTCAGATGTTCTGTGTGGCTGCAAGCACTTTAGAAAAGGTTGATGTAGAAAAGCCATTTCTCTGTAGTATCCATGGACTGACTTTTCTTCACAAGTGCTTATGTTGATAGTTTAACTTTGTTAATCCAAGCACAGAGAAGACACTGTAAGTATCCTGAATTAAAAAAAAAAAAAAAGAATAAGTTAAGATTGCATTAAATTTATGGGGAAAATTAAATTTGCCTCTGTATTTTCAGTGGGACTGGCTGTATCTTTTGCTGAACTAAGAAATGTTTGTTCAAGCACTTCTGTCTGCCTCTAGCACACCTAGGTTCTTTATCCAAACCTAGCTCAGCTACAGCAGCCACTGACTTCACTTTTAATGAGTAATAGAAAATGCTTTGAACCTTTAAAGCCCAGGAGAGTACATGAAACTTATTATGATGTGACCGGGAAACGAACAGTATACGTCTCACTTCGGACCTCATTTGAGGACCTCTTGGGAAACGATCATGGAAATGGCAGGACTGACTGGAGTTGAAAGAGCAGCATAGTGGGGCACACACAAAAAAAGGGGGGTTAGCAAGCAGAGATGGGGTGATAGATTTTGAGGATCCTTTCGGTGCTGAGGGGGAGAGTTGGTGGCACAAAGGGATTGTGGAGGTAGGAGTCGTTCAGAACCAGAAAGAAAAGGTTGAAGATTAACGTGGAATTATGTTCCAAGAGAAAGAAAGGGTATTTAAAGGGTGAACACTCTGAGGGAAAAAAAACAGGATACTAGGACTTTGAGTGACTTTAATGTTTCAAACTATGTATATTGTACTTTTATTTCTTGTCGCTGGTTTGCATCACCTAAGGTGAAAACCTTGAAGTACATGCTCTGCTTATTGTGTACAGAAGTGTGAGGGAAGACAACTGCAGAAAATCTCTTAAACAGAATAACTACTATGTGTCTTTGCACTTAGTTCTTTGGGCAATCTTGAAAGGAAGACAATTCGTATCCATTATAATGCAACAGAAATACAGAAGGTAAGGGAATGGAGACATCGCAGAAAGTATGGTATTTCTCCCAACTTTTTCCAACCACAACCAATTTTCAGACAGGATGGAAACAAATGCATCTTAGTCAGCTGGGGCAGTGAACTAATATATCTTAATAAAACATTGTGTGAGTTGTGAGATTGTAGAAGCAGCACATGTAGGTTGCACCTGATCTGTGATATGTGATGGCTATGTGATCCAACTTGCAAACCTGTACATGTAGTGTTCACACAACACCACTCAGATGGAAGAATTGCTGTCACAGACTTCGCTGTTCCCAGGCATTGTCACCTGGGTGTGGCAGAGAGAAATTCTGGACATGTAATTCACATTTCAGCTAGACAATATATTCACAATCCAGTCTCTGCTTTTTCAGAGAACTGGAGTTGTAAGTCATAAGAGGTATAGCTTTGAAAAATGTATTGTCACGGAAAAAGCAAGAAAAGACCCATTTTCTTGAGTTTTCTGAAAGACCTCTACTCCAACATCGTACTCTTGATAGCACACAGGAGGCCTTTAACGTAACTAGGATCTTGGCCCAAAGAGATTAGACTCATCCGAGATTATGGAGGAGAGGAGAGGTGACAAAGCACATATGGGGACATGAAGCGACTGTTATGATATTAGGTTCAGTGAAACAAGACTCCCTCCCTCTTAAACATCTACTAAAATGATCTTTATCTGACACACCAGCTCAGGAAACTTGGCTACTCAGACGTTGCAGGGGAGTGGTAGTGGGGGTGATTGGAGAGACACACGGGCCTGTAAAAGTTAATCTATAGTTTAAACAGCCCCAGCTACTCATAAAACTGAAAGATGATAACAGCAAGATTTTTATATATGTTATGAAAGGCACTACAAAGGGAACATCAGTGGTATATTCTGACAGAGTGCAGGAGTTGACAGATGTTTGTTAATTAAAAGAATTCAGGTAATGAAACAGTACTGAGGGTTCACAAAAGATGCCACATTTTCACACGCCAGCACATGTGTGCATCCTTTTTCACACACCCCCGTTCATCAAGTGCCACCTGCTCACCCAGTTGTTCTTGGGCCATGGTCAACATGAAAATCATCAGAGAAAAAAAGACGTAAAACCAGATTTGAGGCAGATATCCTTACCAAAGGCACCCTGAACCGGGCTAGGTGTGAACTCACCCACAGATGGTCCTGCTTATCTGAGGGGTCAAGGGCAACCAGAGAGCCTGTGGCTTCTTATAAAAATATGGGAACCTATTTTGGTGGTGCACTGAATTAACTGAAGCCATGTTTGTAATGTACTGTCAGACCTTCAAGTGGGAGAACAGCGTATCATGGCTCTAGGTCAGAGCTGGTTTAGTTGATAGTTCTCTCCCAAAGGCTTTACAGAAGAGAGCAGTCAGACACATCATGTCAACAACAGTGTAAAAAGTGGTATCGCTGTATCACTTTTCATATAGACTGCTTTTTAGGTTAGGTGTTTTTTTTTTTAAAAAAAGGCAGAGACCTACCTGACAAAAACCCTCATTTTGTAAAGAACAAAGGAACATAGTCCATGTTCATGCCCAAGTGGGGTCAAAGCCTGGCCTCAGCAACAGACCCTTCTGGCTCTGCCTTCAGGTGCCACTGGCTTTTGGGATCTGGGATAACAAAACTGGATTTTTTTGGATAGACAAGTTTGAAGAACTTTGGCCTTTATGTGTTAAGCAGGAATCACCTTTGCAGTGATGGGGCAGTGTTTCTCCACAGACACTGCAAAAATGCATGTGGCAGGACTTCAGAGAGGTAATTCTGAATGTAGTGTCCAACCCAAATAGCAGGTGTTACTCCTCCTACAGTTAAGAAATATGAGTTATCTTATTCCTGGTTGCTTCTTATTTTATTTTGTCTGCAAATCGAGATATTCAGTGAGAAGAATCAGAAAAAAACCCATAGATTCAGTTCAGATAAACTTCCAAGGATTTGTTTTAGGAACAGACTAGGGATTGAGGAACTTGCATTAAATCATGTCTCTGCCAAAAATTCCTTTACAGTGTTGCTCAGTGTGGCTGTTCTTGGGTGCTCTGTTTCCTCACCTTCAATATGGAGATCATGTCTGTGTCATAGCAAGCCTCATAGCAAACTTTGAGATTAGACTTATCACTTTATGTGCTTGGAGACCTTTGCTTAGTATATGCTGAAAAGTGTAGATTTGTATTGTCCTGAATTTCTCTGTTCAGTAAAACAGATATGTAACAACTGATTCATGGAATGTCTTACTTGTAGTTAATCTGAGCATAGTATAAAGTCAGTTTTCTTTGTGGGTTCTTGCCACTTCTATCTTGAGTTCTATAAAAAAAAAAAACAGAAATGCAGAATTGTGTTAACATACTCTCCCCTTGCAGCCCAAACTAAATATTTATTCTCTCTTGATGATTTTTACCTTAGTCCTAAAAGGTCCATAAAGCAGGTATCTGTGCAAACTCTGCAGGAAAAATGATTGTTTGTTCATTCGAAATCTGTTCATTTGGGTGCTTGCAAATTCATCACTCAACTAGATGTGAGATATTTTTGCCACAAGAGCAGTGAAGGCTCAAAATGTGTTCAAATTTACTAGTTAAACAGTAAGTATGGGAAAAAAAATTCAAGATGTGGTCAATACTTGTTGTCTTATAGCCCTCCAAATTTTCTCTTAAAGAAAGTGTTTCTCATACTCTTACAGTATGTCTGTAGCAGTCCTAAATTCTACCTTGGAGTATCTGTATAGCCTAAACTTTATGCCAGTGATAAAATTCAGGAGGGTTAGAAGGTGTGGGAAGGGACAATCAAAGGTCAACTTTAGGAGTCTCAGAACCTGGGACAATTTCTCTTGTTACTACTGAGATCCAGCGGTAACTTTCTTCAGCACGAAGGCTTAAGAGAACCCATCTCTATTCTCCATTACAGATTCTTAATGCGGTCCTGCAGGAGAGGGGAGAGCTGAATCTCCAAACTCACTTGGAAATTGTTTTGTTTAGTTTGGAGGACTGGGTTTGTGTCAATAGGGCACATTATAACTATTGACCAAGAAAGGCAGATTTAATGCCCTTCTTCATTACTCAAGTGTTGTCGACAGTCCTTGAAATTCATCTGCAGCCTTTCTTGCCTGGGTTTCTTTGAGCATTGTTTTTTTTCTTTGAAAGATCTGTATCCTTCATATGCAGCATTTTGCAGCTTGCTTGTCATCTCCACAAAAGTTAATCTTACAGCAGAATAAGTTGTAAGGTTGGTTAGTTAGTTTGGTTTCAAGTGATTTTCCGCTAATTTGCAAAAACCATATGGCCAAAGAAAATACTTAAAATTAGACCGACTCTTGGCTGTTTTCATGGGTTCCTTTTTATTTTTTTATTATTTTTTATTTGCAAAGAGAAATATATTTTCTCTCCTTGTGCAAGTTTTTTCTTGTTTACACAGTTGTGATTTTCTATGCCCAAGGCAAATAAAGGAACACAAGCACCAGGCAAAAGGGACCAGACTGACACTTGTCATCTAAAGTATATGGTTATACAGAAGTGAGATTAACATTAGTCCCAAACTGGGTAGCTGTACATGAAAATTTGTTTAAAATGCTTTGTGTTATTTTAGTACTATTATTACTGTATCACCTAATCTTACCTGAGTTAATTTTCATGATACTGCGGTGAGAAAAGCAGAAGATTAGTAGCCATGTTACATGGATGGGGGACAAAGGCCTAGAAACAACAGCCTCCAAAAATCACACATAAAATCTCAATCAGGTCAGTGACTCAAACTCAGGTCTTCCTAAATACCTGAGCGCTACTGAAGCTGTATGAAACAAGCTAGTAAATGTTGAAAACAGAGTTTTGTACTAGTTTTGTGGGCAGCTTTTAAAAGTCCATATGAAACCATATCCAAGTTTTCTAAGAGCCTTATGGTGGATATGCTTACGCTGTTTGTTAAACTTTCAGTCTGGGGTTTAGGATTACTCCAAAGATGAATGAAATCTAAAATTCTTAATATTGTTTTATTATATTAACTCAAGCATCCCAAGTGTGCATGTTGCATGACATCAAGCACAAGATAAGAGTGTGTCGGAAGAGAATTTACAGCAAGCTGAAAAATACAGCAACACATCTCCTCATGTCAAACCCTGATTATGGATGAGGTATTTGCTCTTATGTCCTTCCTCAGACATATGCACCTTCAAAACCAGGTTTTTAAACATTTCTGTTGAACGCGCCTTGTAACTTTGGAAGAGAAGACCATTTCAAGAGATGCTGCTCATGTCATGATGCAGATAGAGTTTCCCCCCTGCTGATGAATGAGAAAGAAGCTCAAGAGAGGCCCTTCTCTCTTACAGCAGTTGTGTCAGTTTGAAAGGCTGCAGTCCCTGTGGTGACTTTAGCGGCGGCACTGCAAATCCAGGGATTTGCATCTCTGTTCATGGCTGTGCTGTGCAGCCTGAACTCCACACCGTAACCATTTTTCACCTTGTGTCATGACTATTGCTGGAGGATTTCTGGCAAGTCCTGGAAGTGTGTCTTGGAAGGTGTCTGACTGTAGGCTGCAGTGGCTTCCTTGAAAAAGCTGTGGTCTTGGGTTATACATCATTGGGTTGCACTAATGGTGCTCTTTGCTCTTCGAAAACCTTTTTCCACATTTACCCAACTCCTACAAGAAGTGCAACTGAAACACATTCAAATTCATTTGTATTCATATGTGCTCAGATTCCTGTGTTTGTGTTGGAATTAATCCTTAAAATACTTACCCCTCAGGATATTTTAAAGGTGGGAGTTTGGTACAGTAGACTGCAGTATCTCAGATGGTCTGTGAACTGTGGACGAAGAAATGAAAACTTTTTAATAAAAGAAGCTTCCATTTTCTCTTCTCTCTCTTCTATCTCTGATAGGTTACCTTTCAGTTGTAATGGCAAGACTGTGCATGCTATAACTAATGTGGAGTGTCTGTGGAAAAAAGTGCTTTGCGGCAATTGAAAATGATTCTCTACTACTTGTTCATTCACAACTGTGTTTTAAAACTTCTCATCAAAATGATGAAATGATGCATGATGTTGCTCCCACTTTCTAAGGTAAGCAGTCAGACTTTCTAGGTTCAAAGGATGAATTATTGAGTAAAACTCTACAAAATGTAAGGACTGGCCATTTGACTCCAAGGCAGATGTTGCAATTCCATTTTCCAGGAGCCATTAAATTTCCTTGTCACCTTGCTGTAATTTCAATCCTTCACCAGCATGGAGCATCATCATTGGAATCAAGGCTTTGTCATGAGTAGAAGGATTCATGTGGTTAATGCATTGTAGCTGAATAATGAAAAAGGGGGAGTGAAACACGCTTGTTTCCTTTGTCCCACAGTGCCCTAGAGTGTTGTGAGCAAGAAGGCTGAGGTTTTAAAAGTTATTCTTCAATTTGTGTAATTAATAGAAAAAGGAGAGGATTTCTAGTTTTCTTAAGTAATTTGACAATCTCAACAACAGGATTCATTTTGGTGGATGTAAATTTTTTAATCTTTCTCTTTCTTTCTTTCTCTCTCTCTTTCTCTCTTTCTCTCTTCCTCCCTTCCTTTCTCTCTCTTTCTTCTCTTTCTTTTCTTCCTTTTCTTTCAATCTTTCTTTCTTCTCCCCCTCCCCTGTTTCTCTCCTTCTGTTTTTTTTTTTTCTTTTTTTTTTCTTTTTTTTTCAGCCCAATAACTAGCAAAATATTAAAATAGAAATGGGAATTAACAAATGGAGTAAGCTGCTGACAAAACATACATAACAGTTGTGGTGTAAACATCCTGCTCAAAAGAACAGATTTTCCATAATATCTGTCAGTTTGTGAGGAGGAAAAAAAATACTTCACAGAGCAGTATAAATAAATAACAGTGTGATGTGTAACTAATATTTTCTAATTTTCATAGGAGCCACCATCTTGGCAATATTGTGTTGCTTAGGAACTGACAAAAACATGTCTTTTTTTGTTTTGTTTTTAATGGTTCCTTTGTGCCCTGATATTTTTCCAAGTTGGCAGCTGTAAGGAAAAACAATGTGATTTGGTTAGATTCAGCCCCTCTCTCTCTCAAGTCTGGAACAGAACAGATAAGAACTTGTGTGTCAGAATACAAAGTTTACTCAGCACGAGTCAAAAGCTTTTGATGTTTGCTATCCAATCTGGCCGGGCATCTTTGAAGTTCAGTTACTCATACTATAGTCCCATCAGTAAGAAACAGCCATTTTCCCTATGTTAGTTAAAACACTTGACAAATAGGAAGAAACCATAGCAGAAGCAGCAAGGTATTGTTTTCAGAGCAGATCTAGGCATTTTTATTTCTGTAGTTCAAGAGTGAAAATATTCAATCAAATATAAGGAAGAAAATGGAAAGAAAATTCTGCAGTGTAATAGGGTATCCTATTCCTGGAATGTGTTTCTGTACGTTGTTCATCAGTTAAATGTAGTATAAAATTTAGTCATTCTGAAAGCTCTAACATACTCAACTGCATTGTCTTTGTATGCCTATCTTTGAAGTTAGGTATTGGTCTTGTTTGTTAAGAAGAATTAAACTTTTTAAATGCCTTAACCAACATCAACAGTTAACTCCTCCGACACAGAAAATACATTTCCATTCTTTTTTTTTTTTCTTGGTCAAAAGGTCAAGGTCACAGCTGGTGTAAATAGGCGGAGTGCCTTTCCAGTTGGTGGACTTCTGCTGATTTACACCAGCAAAGGATGTGGCCCAGGAAGGCTCAGATGAAGGAAATCGCTCCCAGTAACCCATCACAGAGCAGGAAGAGGTACCCAGCCCTGAAACCCTGTCATGTGCTTTAACTACAAACTTGTAATTGAAGCAGGAAAAGCAGTATGATTTGTGGTATAACTCTTATCAGGGTCTTTTGAACTATGCAATGAATTACTTAATTGTCATGGATAAATTCCTTTTACTTGAACAAAATCCAGCTGCAATATTAAGTATTGTGGATGTCAAATATTAAAGTGATTTTCCTGTTCCTTGAAGGAACAGCATTTTTGTTCTAGGAAATAAAGCTGTATAATCAGTACTCGGCTAGTGAATTCTCACATTCTCTGCCTTTTCCTAAGTAATCCTTAGACAACAAAGCAGAAACTCTCCTTTTTCATCCATCGTGGCTTCTCAAGGAGACCAGTGTTTGTGATTTTTCTAAGGCTATTCTAAAGGGCCAGTTAGACCACATTGGTAGTCAAGTAAAAACTATACAGACAGAAGGAATACTAGCACCTTTAATTGGAAATCTGCAGTCTCAACAAATTGTAATAAATCCAACTTCTGTTTTTATTATTTTTATTGTAAATATGCCTTGTGTTAGCTGTTGGGAAGATGAAAGGCTAATATAAAGGATACAATTGAGATACAGCGAAAAATGCTGCACTATGGATAGATCTTATTTTTTCAGGCTTTCCTTCTATGAGATCCTGTCAAGTAACCATTGAGGATTTTTGTAATAAAAACTGGGTATTTAGTGTATAGTATTGAAATTCTTTCCTTTCTCTTTTCTCCCACTCTTGTTGCATTCTCAGTTCTATTTCATGCTTTGCTTCTTACCACCAATCTGTTGACCTTTCCCATTAGAAGCATGTGAAATCTGAGAGATAAGTACCAATTCTTAACCATGATGGGAGAGATTGCACACAGACTGACACATGAACGCTCCATCCAGTAGATAGGAGGGAGTGGATACCCCTCCAGCCAGAGACAGCATTTGCTCTACATGGCCAAAAATGCAGATATTACACATTTTAAAACAGACAGAAGTAGACTAATGGAAGATAAAGTTAGGAATGAAATAAGGATTAGGTCTTAAAAGTGGTTTTCCTTGTTGCCTAAATTTGTTTTCCTCCTGCTAGCCCATGGGAAGAAGTGAGGAAAGGGTTGTCTGTGTAGATACGTCTTCAGTGGGTTTAGAAGTCTTGTACTTGGATTCCAGAGGCATGTTGAACTCCCTGTTCTCTAGATGCTTCCTGCAGGTGGGTTTACCACTCAGGGAGTGAGGGGGAATGGCTTGTAAGAGATCCTTGTGAGAAAGGACATATATATCCATAGATACAAAAATACTTCTTTAGCTACTTGTTAGTTATAAATGAATAATGTATTTAAATTCAGCAGGGAAGTAGTTTTGCTGACAATTGGTCTGTCCTTGCAGACACGTTCTATGCCCTTATGAGCATGAAAAGAGGTAGATCATGGGATGCTGTTTTTTTTTAGATTTTTACTTCTTGTGGAATAATACCTATCTCCCAGGGCAATGCTGTTAAGAAACTTCTCCTCCTACACAAATGGCTGAAAGGTGTTTCTTGAGATATAGACCAGCAAGGGAAAATCAGCATAGCTCCACAAAGCTGATTTACTGCTGTCTTTGTTTTGATCCAGTGGATCTGGTCTGTAAAATGAACCTTTGCCCAACAGAGGATGTGATTTTTACACTGAAAACATCATGTAATCCTAGAAAGATAAACTGCTGGGAGTTTTTGTTTCATGTGCAATTTGACTCTTATATGTTGCTTGGACAGTGGAAAGAAATCTCAGAAGTTTTTCAGAGTAATCGTGAATAAGATCTTTGTACTTTTATTCCTATATGTGTGCAAGCTCTAAAATTTGGCATAAAATCTCACTGTGTTCTTAATAATCCACTTTGCTGCAATGTAGTTTTACACACTGGTGTTCCGGTGATACTGTTTTTTCACCTCTATCTGCAGTGAAAGTATTTGTGTTTGGACTGTAGAATAGGAAGCTCTGTGATAAATCTGGGTTTGCCTCTACATTCTGTGCTATACAGCAACTGCTGCTGGTGGCTTGCTGCAATGAGACTCACCAGTGTGTTGTTTTTGTTTGAAGACATGTGGAGCTCATTGCATGAGCTATCATTTCTGGTTCAGACTTAACCGTGGCATTTGTGATTTGAAGGTATTATGCTGTATAGCGTTATTTTATTTCCCAGTTTCTCCTTCCAAAGAGAGGAAACTCGTAGGCTGATGTTTTGACAGTAAAGCAAATGTCGATTGCTCTTTTATAAATTCTGACAAGCTACTGTATGTAACGTTTATTTAGTGCTCTGTGTGTGTTGCCAGCAACACTAGCTAAATTTCTTCAGCAAAAATAAAAGTGTTCAATCAATCATATGATCTGGGCAACCTGTATTTATATCTCCAGTGTGTCATAACCTAGTGTTGCTTGTCATTTCTTATCTGATCTACAAATATTACAAAAGCAATTTTCTGTCAGACTAAGGCTTGATCACAGTTGACCTCAAACACCTAAGTATATTCACTGGAGAACCTCCAAAGCACCAAGAATATTTACAGGTGTTGTTCAATCTCTGCTGTACCCGTCAGTATCAAAAAAAATCTACCTGATGTTTTCCAGTTCGGTTCTTTCCACCTTCATACACCTTCACGTCATTTACTTTTTTGCCAGTTTCTGAATGTTCTGGAGACAAAAATAATGATATCTTTCTGTTTTCAGCTGGGTGGTAGAGGAGCTTGGAGAGACACCCACTTTTCTTATCTAACTCACTCCCTTTCCCTTTTCTCTCTCTTACTAGTTTGGTCTTTGTTATTACAAATTGTATCTTTTTTTGTTGTTGTTGTTTGGAAAGTGTACAATGAAAACAGAATGCCAGCTGCATCTTTGCTGAAAGAGCAGCCTTAGTTAGCACAGTAGCTTCAGAGCACACTGGGAAACTGTTGATGCTGCAACCTCTACGACTGTGAGAATATTGCTCTGTGAGTTGTTTTTTATCAGGAACTCATAGCTGTTGGCTGGATGTCTGTGGATTTTTCTGGATTCAAATTTATCCTCCCCCACCCTTTTCTCCCCAATACCAGATTTATCTTTGAAATGTACTCACAGATGGTATAAATCATTTCTAAATGTCCTCGGTACAATGCAGTTTCTTAGGAATTCCTCTGCTCTTGTTTTGCAAATGTTTTTTTTCTTTGGCATATTGAAGTGACCTTGGTGTGTCTTACAACGCTCAATATCGGGAGGCTTTATAAAACCCATATCTCAGAAGTGTCTGACATTACATTACAAGAGGATCTGTAAACCTCCGTGAGATGACGAATGTCTTTTTTAAACAACAGACCAAGACTTCATTTAAATTAGTAACATGGAGATTAGAGGAGCTCTCACAGGCTGTGCTGCAGCCATGCCAGGACTCTAGGAATATCAGTCACATGAAAGCTGTTAAGTTTGAGATGGAAATAAATCAAGGAGCCTGTAAAAACTGTCAGCAGGTCAGGGAAGTTTATGAACTCTTGCTGTATCTAATCATAAATCATAAGAATAAGCTAAAACTGAGAAGAAAAATGTCCTCTTTTGTAATCTAATGCTGTCTGTTAAGGCAATAAAACTCAAATGAAATGCATGCATTGCAATTTTTAGTTGATACTTTACATTATTACCAAAGTGAAGGAAGAGTTTCAAAGTTATAAAAGTGAGACAGATGAGAGGTGGGCCTGTGCTGGTTGGCATTTCCAGGCCTGCTTCTCCTCTACCTTCCAGAAAGAAAGAGCACTCATCCAGCAAAGCACTTAAGCGTGTGTGTAACTGCAGATACTCAGGCAGACTTAAAAATGGCAGCGTCAAAAACTCATATGCTTAAGATAACGTGGGCGCAAGCTTTTCACTGGACCGGAGCTTAGAGGACAGGTGCAGTGATGAGTACCACACTGCTTTACAGCAAGTAAAGGATCAGATCTGGGGTGTAAGTGTGAGCTCCAGTGTAAGTAGCGAAGTAAAAAGAAGAAATATAAGAGCATTGTGGGCAATAATACAAATAATTTCTTGAGGACACCAGTCATTTACCCTTCCAGTTTCTCTCTCTTGTCACTTTTATATCCCTTATGACCAGCTCGCTTTCCTTTAAAGTCCTCTAGCTCTAGAAACCAGAAGCTGTCACAGGGCAGAATGGCTTTGTCAAGTTTTAGTTCCTTTGTGCCTTAAACTCAGTCTTTCCATCTGTGTCACGTGGGAAATATTCTGCATCTGTTCAGAGCCCCACTGACTTTGGTGGTATTTTGTATAGGGGTGAGGGTTTATCTGTGGGGATTGGATTGCAGGGTGAGGGCCATAGGTTGAAAATCTTCCTTGCCTGGCGTACTGTTGAAAAGCACTATGAATGTTTCTGACACTATGGATATTGTTATGCTGCCAATCCATCTCAGGGTGTGGTAAGCGCTCGCAGTACTTTACAATGGTATGCCAGGCAAGGAAGATTTTACAATCCAAGGCCCCGACCTTGCAATCTGATCCCCACCAACACATCCTCTACCCTGTCTGGAGTACCACTGAAGTCAAGTTGAGGACTATTCAGAACTAATAAAAGACAAATCGGGAGGAAAAGCCTGATACTATGTGAACAATGCCTGAAAGAGAGAGGAAACATCTCAGTTTACATTTAGCAGAATACAGAAAACTTTGAGGTTTGGATTTCTTTCTCTGCTTCTTAGCAGGACTGTGTACAATGGTCTCAGAATCATCTGGATTATATTGCTACTGAGAAACCTGAAAGAATTATTTGCATGCAATTATAGAATATGTATGTAGATTTTACATGTGAGTGTTTAAACAGAAGTCAGTGTGAAAACATACTGCTGAGGGAAATACATCGGTGATAAGGAAATATTGCCAAGGTTGTAAACTAAGTACAGACTGAAGACTATACTACTGTACAAATCAGACAGTTGATCCAAAGTAAATCTGAGTCACACTTGTTTAAAGAAGAACACTATGAATGTTCTGTAGAAACAGAGTGAAAAATCTTTTCCCTGCTCTAAAAATACTCTGTGTAGGTTTTCCACAGAATGCTATACTCTCTTGCTGCAGTATTTATAGGATAGGCAGTGAACCCTCTATTCATAAAGCTGGGGAACTGCTCCATTTAAGCAAATCCTTGAACATTACAGAGCTAACTCAGTTTTGTACATGCAAGTTGAACAAATAAAAGCCATGCTTCAGAAAGAAAACTCCATATTTAGCCTTCACAGGGTTATAAAGTTCCATCCTGAGAGGGAGCTACACCTATTTCAAGTCAAACACCTGCACTTCTTACATTTCCGAATACAGAAACGAGAGTTCCTCACGTGGTCTGGCCTTGACACTTACCTGGCCTGCTCTGAGTTGAGCAATCTGACCTCAGGGAAGGTGGAGGTGCCACCTCCCACTATGGGTAAGAGAAGGGCGATGGGCTGCTGGGTCTGGGGATGGAGAGAGGTTTGTGCTGTGTCTTCTCTGGGTCCTGGTCCTACAGCTCTGCAGAGCAATAAGGCCTTTTGCAGACCAGTGCAACTGGCAGGTTAGATGGGATCCTCCTGAAATTGTTTGCAGAGCACGGATACAATCAAGCCAAGATAATAGCTAGGAGAAAGGGCCAAAGCAGGCTCCCTGAAAACATTCACCCACATCCCTTTTTTTTTCCTGATGTACACAGACTCCCATTTGCTTCCTCCTGTGCTCATGCCGACCTCCTTGTCTCACTGAGTGCTCAGCCTGCTAACTGTTTGTCCTCCCTGCTTTAAAACCAGCCAGGGGCCTGATTAACCTCATGTGTGAATTGCCTGGTGAGGACTAATTACTTGTACTTCCTTCTCTAGCACTGAAAAACATGTTTTATACTTGCTCTCCAGACACAGGCAGGACATCAGGATTGGGAAAAGGCTATAAACCAGCTCTTCATTAGTTTCTCTTCATTGTTACTGGGACAGGACCTTATGACTTCACTTCCTCTGAGAGGGGGTTACTGAGACAGAATAAAATGCAGGTGCCCAGGTGCCCATGACATAGTTTTCCCCTGCAACCAATCTGAATAGCTTTCAAGAGAAGAGATCAGAGACTCCAGCTTTTGTAGTATCAGCATCCTTGTTAAACATTTAGCAATCTGAATTCAGCTGCAGTAATGCCTCTAGCTTTTTTGTTCAATGGACACAAATCCTTTAACAGACTTGTAATGATATTAAAGATGAATGAAGAACATACAATATTTAATTCCCTGTCTGTGATCTTTAGTGCAGAGCAGTTTGATCAGAGTGTTTGCTTATTATACTGAAAGTGAAGGTTTAGTAAATAAGAAGGGAAATTCAATGGGTGGGATGGCAGGGAGAGCAGCGATGGGTAGTTTGTGACAACTGGTGAAGGATGGTCTGGAAGGCTGACGTATAATTTGTACGTCTTAGAACCAGAGGCAATGAGAGAGTAAATTGCCAATGGGGGATTTCCTAATGTTCCCATGATCAGAACGATAAGGAAAAAGGTTATTACATAAATCAAAAGCTGTTCTAAAAGATCAATCAAATGCAGACACAGGGGACTGGCCTTGGTAGCAAACATCTTTACGTTGTTAGGTCACTCCGCTGAACTGGGTCAGAAGCAAGAGTTTTATTAACTGAAGTCTGTTGAGAAGCAGGTGTGGAACAGATTAACAGTCTGGAGCTCAGCTGGCTGAGGATGGCCAGACACAGAAAGACACAAAAATTAACCCCAAACTATTGACTGGGGGTGGTGTCAGTATGCAGTGTGCCTGGGAGAGCCATCAGGCATGTCAGGGACCGAATGGACAGGGAAGTATAAAGTGTAGGCAGTCAGCTTCAGTGGTGAGAGCACAGTGTGTCCTTGCAGTGACACACTGTTGGGTAAGTAAAAGGGAGTAGTGAGCTCCTTTTCAGTGTGAAAAGTGGGTGTCTATTTAGTATCCTCAGGAAACAAGGACACAAATCAACAGTGTTTGCTGCTTTAAGGAGTTTAAAGGAAGCAACATTATCATGTTGGTACAGTTTGCTGATTGTACAAAACTGCATGTAGTGGATTGCTTTGGCTGGGTTAGGTGAGACCAGGCAGCATAGTGGCAGCAGAAGATGCTGCAAGTAAAGGCAAATAATTGCATATGGGAAGCACTAGCTCATAATTAAACGGCCTGGTATCACTTTCCATGGCTGTGTGAATCCCCTCATTGCTCATGGGTGCTTAGGGCTGTCCCTAGGTTGTGGCATATCACTTCCCACCAGTCAGTAGCTGCACTTCAGCCACCTGGTAATTCTGAGGTCATATTAATGAGAAGAGCCAAAGATAGTAATTCTTTAGTTACATCCTTTTCTCTGTTCCTAAACAATTTTTTCTTGCAAAGTATATGCACATGCCTATGTATTTTTTGAACCAAGAAAGGGAAACACTGTGTTTTTTTAAAGAAGTCCTACCTGAGGTCAGAAGGAACTCGTCCTCAGCACAGAGGTATTCCTCAGTGGTGTTTACTCTTCAGACAAGGCAATGGAGATGATAGAGAAGAGTGGAAAGAATAGTTTAATGAGAGTGAATGAAAGGATTTAACTTGTCTTCCTTAGGAAGGAGGCAAAGAACAGGGAAGGAAAATATATAGGGAAAAAAAAAAGTGTATAAATTGTAGTGATCATTGCAACAGGATGTTGTTGAGAGCATTTATTCCTTGAGATTAAAGATTAGAATAGGTTCTTATTTGGCTAATGAATTTCCTAAAAATTATATAATAGCTAAAGGCAAAGATTTAAGATGAAATACGCTGTGTCTGACCTGAGATCTGCTGAACACTGATCCGCTATTAGAGATTCATTGGTTCAAGCTCTTGGAAGCAGATGAGCTTCAGATCTAATCCTGTGTTGCAGACAGAGTACTTCTCTACCTCCTAGATTCTGGATCTGAAACACTGTGATGTTCCTGTCTTTGAAATGCTTTCACACCTCGACAATATTACTCATTGCCTGATTGTTCCTTCTTTCCTAATCCAGTTTGAAACTCCTTTACATTTTTCCCTGAAAATAGTTTTAACTTTTTTTCCCCTTGCTTCTTAAAGAGCAAATCAATCTAAAGTTAAGTTTTTTTTAACGGTGGAAAATGTTTGGTTTTCAGTGTCCAAAGATATCTTCTGTTGATTTTGGTGATATTTCAATTCAAATATGTTAAAACTTCAGTACTCCTAAGAAAGGTCCATTTTGTTTATTGACAAATGTAATCTTTGCAATTTTGGGGAAATGGATTTTTTCCCCAGCACTTCTGCTGAAAATCTCATCGTTACAACACATTTCATTATTCAGTAATTATCAACATGAAAATATATTCAGATTAGCTATCAGAGTACAATTGGAAATTATTGTTACTTTGCCCATTGCAGTAGCTTCTCAGAAGGATGGGGTAGTTGTATTGCAGAAAGGCCAGTAATTGGGATGAAAGGGAGAAGTGTTATCAGTCGTTATGCTTCAGGGCATAATCTGATCGCCAGCTGTAGTCAGAAGAGATCACTGTCTGTAGTATTTATCAGGACTAAATTTGTCACATTTTGATGGGGAGGTGAAGAGGAAGGGTATGTCTTTGACTGATCAAGTATTGAAAACAACATCACCAGAAAAATATTTTTTTTAATCTGAATTGACTCTGTGCATACATTATAGGTTAGTTACCTGCCAGCTAACCAATTCCACAACTTTGTTCAAATTCACATTTATGAGACAGTGTTTATAGTGAGCTCAGGCAGTCAAGCAGTCTAAGCATGTGAGGGGACCAAGCAGCTTGTTGCTCCTGGTGAAACCAGTGGAAGGTCACTTTTTTGTCAGGTTTTGCAAATGTGAGCAATATGGCGTTTCTGCTTCACTGTGTTTACAGAAAAGATGTTGGTTCAGACAGAAGCTAACTTTCTTCACAGCAAATTGCAGGCTGCTTCCCTCTTCAGTCAGTAGAAGAGATTTTTCTGCTTGAAAACATCTCCAGGGAAATGTAAGTGGAGAAAGGGTTTATTATTTACTGTTATGTGTGAATTGGATTTATTTTGCTTGTAATTAATAGGAACAGTGTTATCCCAATAATACAAAAGGGTACCATAGGAAAACCCTAACATTATTAATATAATTTCTTTGTCCTATTTTTTGTCTTGGAATCAACTTCAACGTTTTTCTTTAGTGCACCTCTCCTTGGGAAGGGTGAAAATGAAAACCAGTTGGAGGCTTTTCCCACTCTTGGGCTGAGCCTGAACTCCCTCTGAGTTTTGAAGGAGAGTGGATTAACATTTGTATAACTTGCTTCCATGGCAGTGTTACAATTTATAGTGGTAAGCGGGAAATAACAGAAGGAAAAATGCTTCTGTGTCAAAAACCAGAAAAGGAAAGCATTTTGCTGCCAGTGCTAAGCTGCTGGAGGTGAATGACTGGTGTGGGTTTGCACTGACGTGAACGCACTCCCAGGTTCCCAGTTTGGTTTCTCATGCTGGATTGTTGGTTCACATCACTCCACACCAGCTTCAGGGCCCAAGCAAGAGAGGCTGATGAGGTGAGTGTTGCTGAAGTTTTGGGGAAGATGCAGGCACTTTCAGCTACTGAAGGCTGAAACGAAGGGTGTACGGAAAAAGGGTGACATGAGGGAGCTTGCCCGGGCTGTGTACGCCACAGGGAACAGAATCCTGTGTGCAATTCAAATGATCAGGACAGACAGACAAGGATGTGTAAAGAGTAACCAAGCATAAGGTATAAAACACCTGGGAAAGAAGAGACTGGACAGATTACAGAATGAAATTAAGAGTGCAAAAAAGTGATAAGGAAAGCAAAGGCTGAGAATGAAAGGAAGATTGTACGGGAGGTTAAGACAGATAATGAGAAATGTTTCCAGAGTGTAAGGGCCATGAGGTCACTGAAGGAGAGCATAAGGCCTCTAAGACATTGCAAAGGTAATTTATTGTCAGAAAACATTTCTAAATGTAATGTATGCTGTATGCTTGGTACTCACAAAAGGAGGACAGGGGACAGATGCCACAGGCGGACATAAATTTCCCCAGGGAGGAAGAAGAAATATGGGGAAGGGGGGAAGGTGTCAGGCTGACACAGGACTGCCTTGTGACCTTCAAAGACTGGCAAACAGTGTCAAGATGGGATATTAATTGAGAAAAATAATGTCTTATCATTGTTCCAGCTGAACTGAAGAGACTGAAAGCAAAACCAGTCTGTCATTTTGGGCCACTACTAACCCATCTGAGTTGCTTCTGTGCAGCATGCTGTGGCCTCACTGGGAATCAGTTTGCCTGGAAACTGAACTTTATTTTGGTAAATGGAGGTGAAAATACTATAACATGCTTTTGAAGTCACAGCCAGCTTTAAGTTACTCAATTATATATGTCTTGTTTTCCTGCAGTGTTGAAATAAGGGAAATAATTAACTGTTGTGGGGAATACGCTTAAAGCAATGATGACTTCCCATGGCACTGATAAGGACCAAGGCTTCAAGCCAAGATTTTTTTACTCATTGAGAAATAATTATGACTATATGGATGTGTATAGGGAACTTTCTTATGATAGGAAGGTGAGAAATAGAACCCTTAGCTTTAGTCAAATTACCTCTAAAATGTTGCATTTTGCCATTTACCTTCTACAGATGTTCCTGGGTGTTCATAGAAGAAATCTTTTCATGAAAAAGCCTGGGGCTTAGCTCTTAGCTGGTACAAGTCAGTAGTGCTGACTGAATGGAAAATGGAGTTTGATGCAATACTCTGAGTATGTTTATGTGTCATTTTGCTGTTCCTAAGGCCCTTGTAAATTCTCCCTATGTTTTCCGGAGCTATTTGCTCAGTCTAGACTAATGAGACCAGATTCTTTTTTCTCCTAAGGCCTTTCTCAGATACTGTCTGACAATTTCTAGTGAAAAATTTGTCTGAAAGTAATGGATCTCACAGGAAGAGAGTTACTGGATCTGCCTCCTGCACCAGGTATTCTCTCCATTCCATGCATAAGCCAGAAGATAGGGAGTGTGCTGGGAATAGGGTACAGCTGTGCTTTGTTCTGCTCAGTTGTCAGCTGGTATGGAGGCACTTGCTCCAGCAGCACAACACAGAATGCAGCAGAATTAAGAGAGCCACAGATGGCTCCTCCTTTTACCTGGGGCAGTTCAGATGAAAGAGAAAGCCAGTCTGGAGCTGATAAGGCAACAGGAATTTTTTCAGGTACTTCACTGCAGGTAGGTTGATTTTGTACCAGCAGATCATGTAGCTCTTGCTCTGGTTTCCCATGATTATTCCTATTTGCTCCTATGGGGGTGACATGTGTGAGCTAGTGCGTGCTCACTCGTGTGAACATGGGTGATGTGCTCTGTCCCACAAATAGTTGTGTGATTAGTTATTTCTGTAGTGAGAGTAGGTCTAAGTCAGTTTCCTCAGTCGAATGTAGCTCACGATATCCATTCTCTGTTTTGTTTACCACTTAATTATTTGACACAGCTTTTAAATTAGAAGCACGTTTTCTTGGAGACCTCTGCGGGCATAACCAGTCCCAGCATGCTGAGAACACTCTGACAATCTCCTTTTAAAGCCTTGCTCACTGGTGGTGTGGGCAAACAGAGCAACTGGTAGCTTTTCACTGCTTAATACTAGCATATGTGAGGCCTGGGTAGATTACAGGCAGGTCAGTCTATCTGATAAATCAGATGGGTGCTGGGTTGTAGGGCTAGGCACTGGCACTTGCTTATCTATGTGGTTAAATTATTAGAAAAAGCTTTGTCTTGTGCCGTCTACCACTCTCCAAACAATGCCCTGGCATGGCTGGGGGTTAGCACAGCCTGAAGACTCTTCCCAGTAGGTGTTTTGGATGCAGCCACCCTGTTTTGGAGACTGGGACAGAGTTTAATGGCATAGATGCAGTCTGTTTCGTGCAAGTTGGCCTCAGTGCCAGAGAACAGTCTGAGATACCTTAAGTTTACCAGCAGAGATGAAGCTTTATCTGTAAGTAAACTGAATGGCATAATTTTCAGAGTATGGTACAGAGGACCTGACTCTTATTTCATTCTGCACTTGCACTACTGTCACTTTCAGTAAAGTCATTCCTGGTTTGTTCTGCTGCGAAAGAATGAGAATGAAACTGTGAAAGCAGATCTCCACAGAAATGCCTTGCAGACTAGTAGTTAAAATGTGAATATCCCTTTTAGATGGATGTCAACGAGAAGGGAGAGGTTGGTATCAGGTATGAGGTGTCTGACTATTTGTTACAATAAGCTGTACATCTGGAGAGGTTCCATTTCAAGCAGAAAATTATATAGTCTGTGTTACTTGCACAGACACCAGCATGAGGTGCTATTGATTCTTACAGTCATTGGAAGGCCTTGAGCCTACTTTTTGGCTACTTGTTGCTCCAAAACTCTGGCATCTCTAATTCAAGCCAAAGCTTTTCTCTTTACTGCTGCGACAGGAACCTTGGAAACCTGAAAAATCCCAACTTTAGTCTTAGGGATGTGGGGTTTCCCAACACAAACTGTTAAGGCTGGCAGAGATCTGGGAGAACAGCACTCCTTGAAATGATAACTCAGTTGAGCTACAGAACTCAAGTTTCCAGGGATCACTCAGGCTTGAAGTGTTTCAATTGTTCTTAAATAATTTTATTTTTACAGAAATTAAGCATTTCCTGTGGAGTGGAATTTCCGATTTCCAGCTAAAAAATTATGAACTAAAAGCATAACAACTAAATTAAGGCTGCTCTTAGCTGGTGTACTAGGCAAGTCACTCAGCAGAGGACAACAAAGGAACTAATGAAGACTAGACAATAATGAAAAAAACCTTGCTGGGGACAGTTATGGGTGGGCAGGGGGTGCCTGTTAATGCAACAGAGGAAGCAGACCTAGATGGGCTTCCTGACCCTCGTCTATCTTAAAATTTCCTATGTAATCTCCATAGACATCTCCTTCAGCTCAAATATACTTTGGCCAGTAGCCTTGAGGTTTATTAACACCATGGAAAGTAATTATTGCCTTGTCCACACTCCCCATGGCAGTTATTGTTTAAGTATTTCCCTTATCCTGGATTGCAGGAAAACAATCCATTACATAAATCTACTGACAAACAGTTATGCTGCAGCAGCTCGAGAAGTGCAATATTCTCTCTGTGCTAATTTCAGTAAAACAGCACGTTTTTGTAAATGAGCTAATCCACAGAAAGTGACAGAATGTTACATTGCAGAGGCCTGGCTGAGCTAATGGTACAAAATGAAAGAATGTTTTCACTGCCTGTCCTCTGAGTTCAGTTGGCATAATAAAATACTGTTTTCCTCAGTAGAATATATGTCCTTCTACTTTGCTTCTCTGTCGTAATAAATGACTGGCCTGGAATTAAATGGGTTGTTTCTGGACATTGGATGTTAGTGATGGAAAAGACCTGTTAGATCACCCAGTTCGTCTCTTTGCTAGTGCAACGCTCCTTACCTTGTCTTTTGTGGTGCTCTTTCTAACTTAGTTTTAAAAGTCTCAAGCAGCTGACCTGCCAGTGCTCTCCCTACAGATCTTTTGCTCAGCCTCAGAATGTGAACTTGTGAGCAAAGACAGTTGGATTACTGAGGCTTAATGAAGTAGTCCACTGTAATTCTGAGGAAAAAGATGTTAACCAGCACCAATAGCAAAATAACAGCATGTAAGCATAAATTATAGTTGATGAAAATGGAGACCTTCTCAATACCACGTTACATGGTTTGTTCCACAACTGGGGTGGAATAAAAAGTCTTAAATAGCCTGTAATGCTATCTCAGCTGATGACTGAGAACTGGGGTAACTTAGTCACTTCTGCTCATGGTAGTTGGAAAATTTCCTCTTGCTGTTGGTCTTCCTAGTTTCATCTTAAAATTCCCAGCGGTATCCCTGTGCAGCACAGCTAATAATTTCCATTCCTGTGGGGTTAATAAGTCTGAAATGTCCATAGACTGAAAAAATATCCGAGACATTGTCTCCACTTGTAGAAGGTCCCCTTCTCTGCTTTGCTGAGTTGTGGCAGCCCTGAAAACATCTCTCTGTGTTCTCCCTGTCAATCTATGCCCAGCAATTGAGCCTTGATTCAGGTCTGAGAAAGGATAACATATCATTACTGGCTTGACTGTGCCTTATTGTGTATCAAATAGATGTTTAACACAGGTTTAAATAATATAATTAATAATAAAGACAGGAATTAACTTTCATCTGGGAATGTATAAGTCTTTTCATTGAGTGCCTCGTATCTGTGAAATCTGCACTCTTGTACCTCAGTGTACACTATTAGACTCTTGGGTCTAGAGGAGGCCATTGTTAGGGTCTGGTTAGGATGAAAATTCAAAGGTATTTAATATAGAAACCAAATGGGGGAGATTAAATCTATCTGAAATAGGTGTGATTAAGTACATGTCTCGGTATAACTAAGCTTGAGGTAGAAATGGAAATGGTTTAAACTCAACTTAGATAAGATGGAAAGCTTTGCCTATTAGAGAATCTCCAATGCATCCAATTTGTGGAATGCCACTATTAGGTTGTGCTGGGAAAAAGCACACCAGTGAAATACATATCAGTATTTCACATTCTCCACCACATCTGTGTCTGACTGCAACTGAAGCACTGAGAGAATGCAGTTCTTCCAGAAAGCAACAACCAACCATGCCAGTCTGAACTGTGAGACTCCTGGAAATGGAGAGGTCTCTTCAAAACTTGGGTAGAAGTTTCTACACGTCAGTGTTGCTCCTGTTGTCTTTTTTTCCCCTTCTCATTAATATCACGTAACTTTGGAGTGACTCCAGAGAAAATTATGGAAATGTCTCTAGATAAAACTGCTGTAAATGAGAATGAAACCTGGTCCCTCTGTGATATCAAAAGTCTCTCTTATTTTCTGAAATAATTGTAAAGCAGCGTGATCTGGTTGGGCTTAATGGATCTTGATATTAATTTTTAAAGGTTTAATTATCACTATGTGCATCACAAGTCTGTCGTCATCCACTGGTAGAGTTGTGTTCACTTGGGTTTCATGTTCTAGTGTGTTAGACCCCTAAAAAAACTCTTCTGCCTCTTAAAAAGGTCTCTCAATTTGATGTGCTAAGTGTTTTAACCACTTTCTTTTCACTGCTGAGTCTTGTGGCCTCATGAGATCCCATGAGGCCAGCATGGGACATTTGTTAGAAGTAACTGGCTTGATAAACTCTGATTTTAAAACTACAGCAAATTAAGGAAAAACCTCAAAACACACTATAAACTTTAAAGGGAGGTGATTACTGCAGTAGTTGAAGTGATTTAGTACCCATTGGGGAAGTTTCTTTCCTTAAGTTAAACTTGGCCTAATCTCAGTTTTCCTGTATGTAGATAAGGTCTGTGGCAGCAATGAAGTTTGTGAAGCACTTGTGGCAACGCAGTGATGAGCACATAAGCACGTCACCCTCTGCTGGGATTCGGGATCTGGCTTTTCTGGGTGAAAACTTTTAGCTGTTTCCTACAGTGAACTTGTTGACCTTGAGTATGTTTTCTTACCTGTGATATGAGAGGTATCAAGATCAGAAATTGCAAACCAAGCTTCCTATTCCTACAGAAAAGAGCTTATTAAACACTTGGTACTCAGCAAAGTCAAAGGAGTCTACTAAGGTACTGTCAGGGCTTTTAACTCATGCTCTCTTGTGTACCAGCTTCATTCTAGGCTCACTGGAGTCACTGCTTTGGTTGGAACACCATGGTGACAGATCTAGTTTTCATTTTTGTGATCCGTATATTTTGCTATACGCCTATCAGGCCTGGTCTGACAGGTGTGTCTGATACAAAGAGGAATTCTCTCATATTTAATATTGCTGATTAGGAAATCTAAATATTCCTGTCCTCACTTGAAACCTGACCACTGGAAAAAAAAAAGTCAGTTGCATCATTTGGGACTGCAGCAAGTTCATGAATCCACTGATAATTGTGAAAGCTGTTGCCCTAGGCAACTACCAGTGGAATGACTGACAGCAGTTTGGGGTTTTGGCATTGGGAGACCTGTTATTGCAGACTCATTTTACATGTATAAAAGGTTTTGAGGATAAAGAAGACTCTTCACACTTATTATCTTAATCTTTTATTTCCTCCAAAAATCTGTATGTCATTCTATTCCTTTTTCTGTTTTTTTTTTCTGGAGGAAGTGATCAGGGACATCTCAAATGCACACTTCATTTTGTGTAGTGAGGTTTCTATTTATCCTTCCAATAGCAGCAACACTGTTGGAACTGGAGTGCTCTAGCATATCCTCTAGTGTTCACTTACACTCTAGCATAAGTGAAGGACCCTTAACCCCACAACTTGTTCACTTTTGTTGGTTATATCAGCTAGTCTAATAAAAGATATTAGCTCTTTCTACAAACTCATATTTATCTAGATATTATTATCAGTAACGTGAACACTGGGGTGGTTTTATGGCAGAAACACATGAGACCAATAGAGCATTTCTACCCTAAATACTAGGTTGGAAGAGGAAAGAGAGGCATCACAGGTAAAGTGCATTCTGTAAGGACACTAGCAGAGCTGAGCGTTGAACTTATGTCAGCTGAATCTGAGTCCGTGGCTGAGCCATACATATGTACTGCTTTCCAGGAACGCATGGAGTTTGACAAGCTCTGTTGTTGACCAAGCAGGAAATTTACTCTGAAATGCAGATTATGTAAGGGACCAAAACCACGTATAAATTAGTTCCCTCCTCACAGTGTATTTGTGTTTGTTTTTCTGTAAAGTTGAAGTGTTTTGCTCCAACGAATTTCAGCCAGTACAAAGCAAGTGTTGAGTTCAAAATGACATTTTCATTTTGAAATATTGTTTTTAAAAGGATTAAGCAACCCCCAAAGTGAAATAAATTCTGATTTCAGATTGAGCTCAGTTAAATAGTTCTGGTCAAGCCAAATACATACTTGTTTTTCTGTTTCAGCAGTAGACATGGGCCTTACTCGCAATGCTTTTCTCCTGTGAGTGTTTCTTCCCACCCCCTGTAGAATTCTGACCAGTTTATAGCACCTTTGTCGTTACTTTACACTATTTAGACAGATGCTTGTAGCAGGAATTGGTAGAAAGATGGAAATTCAAGGGTGTCATCAGCCTGGATTGAAATGGTTCTCCTTTAATGGCCTATGTGAAATAGGTGGGTGGATTCAGTTCAGTTTCTGCATGTGCCCATACTCTCAGCTGTTTGGTTTTGTGTTTCCAAACCCATGTGGGCCAGGAGTGGTCTTCAGCCTCAAAGATGAGGAGGGGGATGAAGCTTCTCTGTGTCTTCTTTACACCAGGCTTCCAGATCTTTGCGGTTGTTAGCCCAGTAGTTTGTGGAAGTGTTAAACACTGCTTGCTTGTCAGGGAGCACAGTTTCACAGCTTTTCTTCTCTGGTGTGTTGAACTAGTTTTAGGGGCAAATAAAGCCGGACTGTAATCCCAGACTCCAGGCCATGCAGCTGAGAGCTGGGAGGAAGGGGGCACTAGACTCGATTCAAAGAACTGAGTGGAAGTCAAGGATCCTCTTGAGCCCAGTGCCTTATCCACAGCTACCCCTCGTTTCTCTCCCCTACCAGAGATACTCTCCCACCAGGGCACTGCAAGGGAGCTCTGGCGTAGCTTAGTATGTGTCCATTCATTCCTGCAAACAGAGGTGACAGCAGCAGGTGCTTAAATACTGAGGTGCTGTCTGTGTGGGTGCCCATCTTGCACTGTAGGTTGTTTGGAACTCCACTAAGTTTTGATTTTGATGGCTATCAGCACCTGTCAGGAATGACTCTATGTACGCAGCAGGAATGAGCGTTTACTTGAGACCACAAATCACATCTGCAACTTTGCTGGATAGCGAGAGAAATCAACCTTTCAAGTGACGCCTGGGTACAATCTTTTGTTAGTCTGGTTTGGTTCACACTTGTGAATACTGACCCCCTCTGCTGCCATGTCATGTGTAAATTCCATTGCAGACACTTGTATCTTGCAAGCTTAGCACCTTTAATTTGATGGCAGTACTTTGTATAAGCCTTCTGAGTTTGGTATCTTAATACTGTACACTTGGTAAGCCTAATATTTGTTAGGAGGATGTGAAAGACAAATCAAATAAATCTGAAGTAACAAGAAATCAAAAACATATCTTCCCTTATTTTCTTTCCTGTTTGCCTAAGGATTATTTATTGTGTTTGCCTTGATTCCAGCCACTTAATTTTTCCAAACAGATGCAGCTGATTGATTAATGGCATTTCATGTTTAAAGTCAAAAGTGTCAGCAAGACTCTTGCACGCCTGTGTCATTCTCTCCTAGAACAATAGGTTCGGCTGAGAAGCAGGGACTTGTGCCAAGTATTCTTGAGGATAGGAGGTCATGTGCCACTTTTCTGCTAGGAGACAGATATATATAAGGACAAGGGGAGGCAGGAGTTTGGGGGGTTGGAGGGCTAACTCTGTTCTAATAATAGGTGGATCACATGGTTGCTAAGTCACCTACAACAAGGCTTAGTTTGTGGAGGTGAATCAAAGTGCCGGGAATTAAGGACATTTCTTTGACTATCCTATGACATATAAAAATAGGCCAAGGGAAATACATATGTGATGAAGACAGAATTGACTGTCTAGGCCAACACTCCTCAGAGGAACAGCGGGACTTCAGTTCTCTCACCTCCTTTTATGATTTCTCTTATTTTTTAATAATGTTGCATGGGAAAATAGCGCACAGGTGATCCCGGTTCTCACCTAATATGTAATATTATGCATTTGTGTATAGTAGGCTATGGGCCAGAGCCTCAGCTGTTGGAAACAGCGATTAGCTTGACTGATGCCGGTTACCCCGGTAAGGATCAGCCCTATCTGCTCAGCCTGGTGTGAGAACTGGGTAAGGACTTGCAAATGGGGAATTACGTACCCATGCACCACATTGGAAACCTATTGCGTATTCTAGTGTCAGTAATAGAAAGCATCTACATTTGCGGATCAAAATGAAACTGGCATAGGCTCTCCTTTGACAGCTGTTTCAAATATACAGCTCATCACGTTGTAATTCTTTCCCAGTATGTGCTTAGAAAAATGTAAAACACCAACAAGCTTGAGACCCTATTGTTCTCTTCTGCACGTTCTGAGCATTTTGTGTAAATGTATCTCAGGCCTTGAAGGACAGATTCCTAGATACTGAAGTCAGAGACCAAGCTTGGCTATTTGTTGTCAATGGCATTAATCAACAAGTGGGGAGTCCCTTTTGTTTCCCTGACCTTCTGTATATTTTCCCAGCTTCACAGACTAGGCTTCAGAGGAAACTTCCTCTCAAACTATAAGCCACTAGAGGCCTCCTGAATACTTGAATTGATTTTGCTTCCGGGAAGACAGAGTCTCCTAAAAAGTACATCGGGCTCACAGGAGAAAATGCTTCTCAGTTTGCCAAGCCAGGCTGACACACAGCGTAGCGAGGATGAGCAAAAGATAACACAGCTGAAATAAAGAACAGAAATGCACTTGAAATTCAGCTCTTAAAATACAGCCCATGTAATATTGAGTCACGGTGAATTACTCATTTCTATTTAGCCTTTATCTGTTGCAACCTGATTAGAGAGAGAAACTACATTCCTTTATTCAGGCATGAGGCCAATATTCATATTAGTCATTTTTGGCCAAAATAAATTCTACAAACTTTGGTCAAAATGCTTAATCCAATAACGCAAATGTAGGGGCTCTTTAAATAAACCTTCCCACAGCAATCTCTCTGTTTATTTTTCGTTTGCATCCTCACACCTTCTTTCTCTCTTCCTGTAGCTCTTTTTTTTCTGTTGCACCAGCCTCATTTGTGTTTACCTCTTTTGCATAAGCATCCATTGCGAAACCCCCATGGATATCAGAGATACTTCGATGACACAGTTGATGCTTCCTCTCTGAGCTATGCCAGGTTCACCCATTGATCCAGGAGCATGTTCCTGTTCATTAGTGCAAGGTCACCCCTAATTCCCTCCTTCTGCTCTTTACCTTCCAGCCCTCAGCGGGGGCAGACACTTGGAGGAGAAACACGTTTGCTTTCTGTGTCAAGGAGCTGGTTGATAGCTTGCTGCTAATTACTTTGGCTACGATAATTCTTAACCCGATTACAGTGATACAAATTAAAGCACTCTTGGCGAAGGGCAGCTAAATCCACGTCAGACACCAGAGCCTTGGTTTATTTAGGGACATCACATTTCTTCTGATCTTGTTACCCAGTTTTCCATCTTCTCTGGGTAATCCTGAGTAAATCTTCCTGCAGTGGAAATCAGCACCGTACATATACGCCCAGATTATTAGACAGGTCTTTGAAATTGTCTCATGAGGTTCCTCCTGCAACCCTTTGGGGCAGTCAGGCACTCCCACCCCAAAGGATGAAGAAAAACTACTGATTTTGAGATCCCAGAGACACATCTTGACAGGTCTGAGTTTTCAGAGATGTTGCCTGCACCCCATCCTTAAGATCATCCTCACCAATGTATTTCATTGTTGGTCCACACAAAAAACTTGCTTTTGCTAAAAATAGAGGTCTGTGTGCTTGTACAGCCTTTGGCCTTTGCTTATGCAAATCAGACAGTTGCCAGCTAACCTAATTTCCAATACCTTGGGTGTAAAAACATTGTTCTGCTTTCTGCATTCCTTGAAAAAAATGTAGTCCTTTTTATCAGGTGTGGGGTGGGAGGCAGAAAGAGTTATTTCCTAGATAAATTGGCACCACCTTGTGTAGTTGAGCAGCATCCTCCTGCACCTGTTTTCTTTGCTGCGGTGAGGGCCCTTTTTATTCAGTCTGTGAAGGGGACCATGCTGGCTGGTAGGAAGTTGGACTTCACTCTCTCATCAGTCCAGCTGGGCCAGCAAAGTTGAATTTCTCAACTGCTGCAGTCATGTGCTATATACTATGAAATACTGCTAAAATAATGTTTCCATTATACTGTGAAGAACACACTGAGTTAGTCCCTTAGTGGGAAGGAAAATAACAAGATTAAAGAAAAACCTGGGAATAGATTTAGTTCTCTTTTACTTCTTTTACTCTGGCATTTATCAAGCTAAACTCCCTGCAAATCAGAACTATGTAAATATTGAGTAAAGATGGCAGGATTTAACAGTTAGTTCATGTCACGTAATTGTTGGTCTCTGGCACCCTCTTATTCATTTGTAAAGCCACTAACAGGAACGCATTATACCAGATAACAATATTGCCAGGTATGTTATTTAGCAGGTCTATTCTGTTGCAGCTTCCTTTCAGAAAACCTCAGCTGTGTTGTACGCAACAAGCAGAATGTATGTTTTCTTAGAATAAGGTACGGTACAATACTGTCTGCTCCAGTTTGCTTAGCCATGATATAACCTTCCCTGTTGTAGTTTCACATATCTTCTGTGAAATTTCAAGCTGCTGTTCACACTGAATTACATAAACATAGGAATATTTT
This sequence comes from Thinocorus orbignyianus, assembly GCA_013400375.1. Taxonomy (NCBI): domain Eukaryota; kingdom Metazoa; phylum Chordata; class Aves; order Ciconiiformes; family Thinocoridae; genus Thinocorus; species Thinocorus orbignyianus. Next base: position 168,110 of record VXBW01002013.1, on the reverse strand, counting down.
GCAAGGTGATTTGAAATGGCCAGGTAGTGTGGCTTGACCTTACACTTAAGTTTTTCCAATGTGTTTTATACAGTTCTGGACATCTTTCATTGATTCATCTACATTTTTAGGTAGAATTCACTACTGTATAGCTATAACAGCATTATATGCATTTTGTAAAGTGGAACTTTCAGAAAAAATTAAGCTCCCTCCAAGTAAGTCTGAACTTGGCATAATAGGAAGGTACCTACTGCCTTGCTGAAAGCATGTGCTTACGTGTTACCTGTTAGCCCTTTGTAAACTTTCTGACTTGTTTTCCCCACAGGTTTCCGATTCCAAGTGTTAGGAGTGGAACTGAAAAACTCTGGCCAAGCTCTGTAAGCTGTGTTTGAAGAATTAGATCTGTGAGCCCATACCTAGTCATGTTTAAGAAAAAAAAAACAAAGCACACTGCACCAAAATCTCCTGTGCAGATCCCATGCTCTCTGAAAAAGAGCTTTGGACACTTCTGGGGACAGATGACCCTTGCTTGCATGTGTAGACATGGGATTGGGATTTAAACTTCTAATTTTTTATGTATGAGATATTTATCTAGTCCCCCTGTTTGCTCTGCACCAGAGCTCTCAGGACTTATTCAGGCATTTGGACCCAGCCTCAGTGTTGTCATGTCCACCTTTTCCCCCTGTTGGTTCTGCCTGACTCCCGACTCTGTGCTCCCCTGTGATTTACAAACACTGGCTGTGATGATGCCAGCAATTTCTTGTGACCTTGCGAAAGCCAGCAGGCCCCTGGGCAGACCAGGATCCATCTCCCAAAGGAAAGTTGCGGGAGGTCAGATATTCCACTCCTGTCTCACTGAGCTCATCCATCCAACTTCTTCTTTCCTTTTTTTTTTTGTTCCCCTCCTGTCCCTTTTTGTTTGGTTTGACCTTGGTCACTGATGACAAGGCTGCTTTTCCTGCCAAACCAATCAATAAGCTAAACAGAGAGAAGATGAGTATTTAGAATATGGGAAGCCAAACTCAAACACAGATAGGTTATCAGCCTAGCCCAGAGCAGACTTCTAAGCAAATATTTCATTAACAAATTTTTCATGGCAACTTGCATGTTAAAAAAAAAAAAAGGGTACAACATTGAGGGAACAGTAAAGGGGATAAAGTGAAAGAACTGGGCTGGAGCCATCGGGCTTAGGCTGTTGCATTGCTGTCTTTGGTTACCAGTACTTTCCACAACACATTGCTGCTCCCTGGAGAAATGGTAATTGGGAAGGGTGAAGACCTCACGCAAGCGGGGCTTTGAAAGCCCACTCTGTGCCACTGCACCTTGTGCTTTTCTCTCAGGCAGGGAAAGGCTAGGGGTGGGTGCGTAGCTGTACCATATGTTTATGGTGGAGCGAGATTCTGGGCACAGTCTGAAGTTTGTAACTGTTTAATCCTTGGACCTCTGGCAAGGGTTGTATACGTTTTCTGTTAACAAACAGGAGCCTGAGCCAGTTATATCATTAAGTTCCCGGTTCGCTCAGTGACCTGTCGAAAATATATTTGTAATATTGCAAACCCTTGTGAAAACATATCCAAAGATCTCACTTCGATGCTCCTCTCACCCTTTCCATATGAGACCCAGCTTTTTTTTTTTTTTTTATTGCTTTATTGCCCTCAATTTTAAACCTATAAAAACAAATTCATGCGTCTTGTACAGACCGGGATATTTTACAGCATTCTTAGCATAGATTAACAAACCCTCACTTTCATATGTCATGGGAATGAGCAACAGAGGCTTAACCATTTTTTTGTCTTGACAGCTATTTTAAAAGGTTGACTGAAGGGCAGGGAAGTTGCTAAATAACTTTTCAAATATTGTAGAGGAGAAAAATATAGGTCACTAAGCAATAAACTCTCTACATCCTTCTAGCTAAGGAAGAGACTCTGAATCTCCATCCACCTTTTACTAAAATGAGACCAAAATCCAAATCCAACATAAAGCATTACAGCTTTAAGTACTGAAAATATTTATTATTTTTATACCAGTAATCCAATAGCATAATCTCAAGAACATCAGTGCTCCAGGAATGTCTAGAAACACAATGGATTTGCCTTTATTCCTTTATCCAGATGTTTCTATAAAATACTCTGGATACTAGGAATCCGTAGGGGAATTAAAGATTTATTTTTAATACTTGAAAAACTTGAATTTCTAATAACTGTGATCCTTTAAAATGTTTTAACTGCAGATGCAACATGCTTTGATTCTTGATGAGCTTTCTTTATATCTTTTAGCTTCCTTTCGCAATAAAGGGCAACTATTTCTCACAGGCAGCTAGCTGTGAGATAGTCACAGGACACATACACTTCAGCGATAGCTGAAAATGTAAGAATTAAACTATGTGTTGGCTTCAGTTCAGAACTTTACCCTTATTCAGCAAAACTGATTAGATTTTGTCTGTACAGCACTGTGTAGATATACTTGAGCTAGGGAAGGAATCACCAGCATGCTAAATAATGTGGGGCAATAGCCAGCCCTGCGTGTTGAGGACTAACTTTGATTTAGCTGTTGCAGGGTAGAAGGTCTTTGCATATTATGCCACAATCTGTAATGCTGTAATTTTACCTCATTTCTGAAATAAGATTATACCTCTTTTTTTTTTCTTTTTTTTCTTTTTTTTCTTTTTGACAGATATAGTGCCATTTCTGAGCCTTGTCTATTTACACTCACTTACATTTGACTGGTGCAATATGCAATGAACACCAGGACTCTTTTCAGGATCAGGGTAGTAGCTGTTGAAACAATGTAATTTTTGTGGTTTAAAAAACACTATGGATTTAATGACTTGTTTAATAACAAGACAGGTGCAATAATCAGGCAGGATTTTACAGGCAGACATCTCTAAAGCTATTGCATTCCAAACGGGAGGTCAGAAACTGATTCTCTGAGGAAATCCAATGTAGAAATTTCACTATATGTCAATATCCAGTTTCATTTCTGAGTTGTCTATCATTTATTTGCTCCTAAAATTCTGTAATAAAAGTGGAGCACTAGCTAGGATTGTATGTAGCTGTTCTAAAATACTTCTAGATTTTGAAATCTGATTATTTTGATTAAAATTAAAGAAACAACTTGAATGTAAATGTTTTGAGCTGGGAAATCAAATCTTCATCACAATTTCTTCAGCTTATGTTGTGGTTTAACCCCAGCTGGCAGTTAGGAGCACACAGCTGCTGGCACAGTTCTCCCCCTTCCCCTAGAAGGGCAGAGAGAAGATGGAGAAAAGGAGGGGAAAAGGGAGGGAAATAAACCTTATAGGTTGAGTTAAGACAGAACAATAACAGAAAATAATAATAATGACACAAGTCACTTTCACCACTTGGTGAATTAGTACCTTCCCAAGCATCAATCATGAGTACCTGCCCCCTGCTAACCCCTATTTATATACTAAGCATAGTATCTGTGGTATGGAATATTCCGTTGACCATCCCATCTTTCTGTCTAGACTCCTTCTCAGCTTCTGTGGGAAGCTGAAAAAAGTTCTTGAAAAAAATATAAATATCACCTGGCAACAACTAAAACAATATGCATTATTGACATTCTTGTCATACCAAATCTGAAACACAGCAACCACTAGAAAGAAAATTAACTCTATCCCGGCTGAAACAAGGACAGCTTACTTAGTTTATGAATTTAATATCAGTTTGAGCCAATCAGGTTCACTCTTTCTTTTTAATGGCTGCTTAGCTATTTAATAGATATGGAGTAGATATTGAATACAAATTTTAAATCAAAAGATATGATCAGAACACACCCAAAGAAATGGTGGTTGTAATTTTCAAAGCTGTATTTTGACAAAAGCCATGGCCTTGCTGCATGGACTGCTGACTGAAATGCTCAGATTTCCTAAAACACAGATTAGTGGCTCCCAGTAATTTCTTCTGGCCTAAAAATTTGTGGATCCCTGAACTAACTAGGTCTTTTGTAAATGGAGAACAATTTGGGGGAAGGGTAATGGAAAACTGATTAGAAAACCACAAATACTGACAATAGGACATGAGGAATGTGATACTATTTTCATGATCCAACTCCTGCTACCTCACGGTTTTCCTTGATGACTTTGGAAACTCCTGTGTGTGTCTGTTCCTCTCTTCTGAAAACAGTGATAAAAGACTTACCTTAGAGGAGCGGCACATGCATCAACCAGATCAGAGCAAGACAGGGATTCCCTTTGCTTGCAGATTCTCCTGTGTGATGTCTGTGACTAGACTGTGTCAGTGGTTTTCTGATCTGAGGCATTTCTAGACAAGAGATATGCATTGTATTTGTTACATTAAACACTTTTTCTTTATGGGAGGGGGAAGTCTTGCCTTCATCTCCAACTGCGAACATGAACACTGTCCTTCGGATTTAAAGTTTGAGACAGTAAGTTCCTTAGCACAATCCTGCAATTGCTCATCGCTTCAACACATCGGCAGTACTGTTTATGCTGACCTTTTAAAGGTGACCTTCTACCACAATGCAGTCTAAAGACTGTCTATAAGGACCAGAGACATTGTTGTCAGGGGGACATCACTGTGCCTTTTCATTACCACCTCCCCTGCCCCTGGGGCGGTTAAAAAAGGGCAGGGCAGACAGCAGCAGCAGCAAAAGTTGCTCTCTGCAAGAAGACACCAGGCTTCTCACAGTTTTCAGAATGGAGGCAGCCAAAGGCAGACAACTAAATCATCCCTCTTTTCTCCCAGCCTACAAGAAGACTATATGGCATATGCCCAGCTGATGTGATGAGAGTGCTTCCCGCATTCACTTCACAGTGCTTCTGTTCAAAATGCAATAAATCCTCAAATGCAAGTCTGGCCTCAGACCGCACAGTGAATTAGGAATGCTCCTCATGTAGCACAGACTTGATCTCATCTTACACATACCCCAAAGCAATAGCGAGGGGAAAATGCTGTGAAGCATTTTTTTCTTTGTTAGTGCCCTTAGGGCTCAATCTGAACTTTGTAAGAGACAAAAAAGAATAGCTAGGGAAAATGGTGAATTTCTGCATGCCTTAAGGACTGAAGGAACTTCCACTGTCATCCTCTACATCTTTTGTGAGAGGGTTTGCAGATGTGACCGTGAGCAGGGCTCTTCTAGACACACTCAAGTCAAGCAGGACCCATATTGCATCACTCTCAACAACCACCTTCCACTTGGCTCTTACTTCAGTCCCAGGATGCAGCAAAATGCTGTCTTAGTTGAAGATTATTTCTTCAATACGCTTCTTAGGCGGATAATAACATTTTGCTTTTATACCAGACTCAAGTTTATGTTACATCTATTGTATCACTCAAAGCTACTCATCACTGAATTCTCTGTCCCCACACTCAGCTTAATCCAGAGTGAGGACTTTAGGGTAGGGACTATGTTCCTTCCTGAATTTATGTACAAATGGCTTTCAACTGTGGCTGGAGTTCCCAGAAAAGGCTACTATAAACCACATCAATAAGAATAATCTTTGGGAATAGATGCAGCATGGTATCTCCCAAGAAAACTCCAGGGGGAAAAAAAGCAGGCAACTTCCAGAAAATTTTTCCTTATGAAAAATCTGTATGATTTGTTTGTACAGTACAGTATGAATCTGAATTAAATCTTGTGCAAAACATCATCTTTCCGCATGTATGAGAATGTTTCAAGGAATTAGCTACAAAAGGCAGGATTAAGTCTCAGAATTCAAAGTGTCAGAATTCATTTGAAGCCTGAAAATTTCATTTCTCAAATTTCCCTATTTTACATGAAATTTTATGAGGCTCAGGAAAAAATAAGCATAGGAAGAGGAAAGGAGATAAGCTATGTTCTAAAGCTGACAATTGAGTTGATACTGTGCCATCTTCCATAAGATACAGCATAAAAAATCATTTTGTGTAGTAAAAAACTTTACTGATCTTGCAAAGATGTATGTGTATGATGAACTTTATTTGTTCTGAACCATTTCACTGAGCTCACAGTAACTCAAAAGGTCTGTATTAGCTGTACAGAAGGAGGAGGACCTCAACTGCAACATGTTCACGAGTGTTAGGATATTGATACTCCTTGTACTCTATATGTCTAGCTATAAAATGTGTAATATTCTCATAATAAGTTTATTTTGTGAAGGATTATATGAATGGATGCTAATGAGAGTAGGCCCTCAGTGCTTATGCTGACTCAGCAGTGCAAGCAGCACAGACTGTGACTTTCTCTTTTGTCCCCACTTCGGGTATGAAAGCAAGATGTTCCAACTGTTTCCACTGAAAATCTTATTCCTATGTACCCTGTTGCTATTCTGGATGCTGGCTGGAGCATGTGGCAGGAGCTTTGCCCCCTTAATCTTTGTTCCTGAGCATTTCCGTGCTGTGGAGTGCAGTAGGAGAGCGGCTCGCATTCTCTTCTTATACCAGAGTTGGTCTCCAGGCAGGACCCTGTGGTGGTGGTGAAAGATGTCTTCAGCCTCAGAAGGGCTGTGACAGCTAGGGCTCTGGTTTGTACATGTGAGCAGTGTTTATTAAAAGAAAATTGGTATCTAAGAAGAAAAATATGTCTATTATATTGATAAATAGTTCATAAAGATGAAATCACTTTCATGACAGCTTGTCCATCTATCACAAATGAAGAAGCTGCCGGCAGTGGGTACCCCTTGTTCATTACAGACCCTCGCAGGTGGGGCAGTGAATCTTCACAGCACCTCTGAGGGCTGCATGGGGAGGCTGGGAGAGATGAGAGGAGCGTGACCTACAGGGACACTGTGAGTGAACTGCTGTGTGTGAAAGTCCATGTCTGCTGCCTTGTTCAGCAATTTGCAGCTCACACAGTCAAAACATTTGCTTTCAGTGGGAGTGAGTGGAGATAAAAGGGTAGATGCGTAATCATATGCTTTTTAAATTTTTCTGCCCGGGACATTGCTGCTGAAAATGATGCAGCCCCAAAGACATTTTAAAATATCCTTTAAATGTCTTCCCATTTCAGCGCTGAGACCAGGTGATCCAGTACTTCAGGACAGGTAACAGGACACAGCCCTGAGCAAACAAACTTGTTTTTGCTCCACTTCAGTAGTGCAAACAAGGCACAGAGCTGTCTGTGTCCTTGATAGACTGCTACCTTGATGCAGTTAGCTGCGAATTGCCCACCTGCCCACCTCCTCACACATGGGGGGAGTATAGCAGTGTCAGAAAAGGCAGTGCAGAGATACGCTCCAGTTTGGTAAACTTCCTCTGGTGGAAGGGGCCCTCAGCCCGCAAGATGCTTCTGCTTCCAGTTTGATCTCTGGTGATCCTAAGCCTGGGAAAGGCATGAAATTGGCCAAGAGCTTAGTACATCCAGGATAAATTTGTCACAATGGTTTTGATCATTGTAAGTTTTCCTTTTGGACTTGCAACTGGTTTTCCAAAATATCAGTATGAGTTTCAGACGTCTGTGGGAGGAGCTGACCAAAAATAATGGAGAGGACAAGAACATTGGTGAGAAACTGAAAATGTGCAGAACTGAAATTAATATATGCCCAAGGGCCATCTGGTATGCAGGCTTTAAAGAAATACATTCACACTATGATGAACAAGTCCTCCCCCCCCACCCCTCAAAGTAATCAAGGGTAAGAATGAGGCATATGTGAGGTATTAAACATCAAGTATAGGGGAAGACCAGAAAGATTACAAAGTGAAGTTCAGGAAGTATTAAAACTGATAAGAAAAGCAAAGGTAGAGAATGAAAAAAAGATTGCACAGGAGGTTGTGAAAAATAATGACTTTTTTCAAGTACACAAGGAAAAAGAGATCTGTGAAAGAGACAGAAGGGCCTTTAAGACATGGCAGAGAAAAATTATTGAAAGGAAGGTAGGTATTGCTTAAAACATTCAATGCATTTCTTGTGCTCGTGCTCTGAAAAGAAGGTAGTGATGGCAGACACAGGTGTCAGAAACAAGTATAAATTTCCCTAGGGAGGTGAAAGAAACACTGAAGGAAATCAGAATCATGCCAGAACAGGTTATTAAGAAATTAAAATATCTGAAGACTTGCAAAATAACTTGTTCAGATGGGACACAGTCTAGTTTCAGTAGAAAACATCAAGAAATTGAAGATAACACGAGGAAGGTACATTTAAAGACCTTGTTTATAGAAGAGTGCACAACTAAGGACGTGGCCAATAGGCTATAGATTTCGAGCTTCTGTGAATCAGGACTCTGTGGACTTCATGGGAAAGCTCTGGTGGTGTAATGTTTGTTAACTTGCTGTGGACAGCATCAAAAGTGTTCATATAGAAAAAAATGGAACAGCATATAATGTTGGAGTTCAACCTCTTAAAGCAGTATTTCTGTTCCAGGGATGATGGACTTTGCAACAAACTGGACTTCAATTATTGGCAGGGTCCTCAGTCCTGCCGCCTTCTGGTGAAGCAGCCTGCAGTTCAATAGCAGATTTGTTTAAATTAAATTTATATAAAAGTTTACTCAATTAAGTACCTAAATGGATAAAACAATTGGTATTATTTATTTTGATACTGAAATCAATTTAATTGATGCTATTTTCCTGACGTGCACTCCCTACATGGTTCAATGTTGTAACGAAAATGCAGAACTGCATTGTAAGAGTTGCCATGGGGAAGCTGAAGTCTTTGGCAGTTGGGTAGGGGACAGTTGGAGCTTTTGGCACCTGGGAAGGCATGGGAGGCAGTATGGGATTGTGGAGTAAATGCATTGGCTGGATGCTTCTGCTAAAATGATCATCAGTGGAGTCATTAATAATGCTGGAATTTAAATTGTCAATTTTTGTTTCAGCATTAACACACTATTGAGAGGAATGGGGCCATCCACACCTCTTGAAGCTATAGTTTCAAGCTATCTGCTGTGTCAGATAAACATTGGTTTATGATCCATTAATGTGTTCAAGGTTATCTTCACAAGCATAGCAGTCAGCAAGATAACATGTAAGTTTTGCTCCAGAAACACAGTTATGCATTATAGGAAAAGATGCTTTGGCATATTCCACAGTACCAGTATGACAGACTGCAGGAAATTCAGCTGGTAGTTCAAAAATATATCTAGAGAAGATGCAGAAAATCGCACGTCTATGCATTTGATTGATTTTAGTAGTTGGAAGAGAATAAAATCATAAATCAGAGTCTGAAGGAAGGAAAAAGACTGAGACTTGTGGTATTACTTCAGATGCTGTCTGTAAGTGCAGGGAAGAGATCCCCTACTGGAATTTTTAAGGAAAGTCACAATAGACTGGCTTGGCTACAACTGATCTGATCTTCAGGAGACCTTTTTGATCTGGTATCACACAAAAGATTGCTTCTTAGGTCAGTAGGCAGGTTGGGATATAAGGTGCCTTGATGGATGAAGAACTGGTGTGGATATCAAAGAAGGCATTTGCAAATAGACAGGATTCGGGTCAAAGGGAAAAGAGTGAAATGAAACAAGAATTGGTGTTAGGTTTGATTTTCTTCACTTCATTTATAAATAGACTTTGATGAAGAAATGTGGAAAAGTGGTGTAATTTTAAAGTTAAGTGGGGATGGTTGGAAAGGGAAATTAGGTAGCATGAGAAAGAGGGAATGGTGTGGGGAACAGAGGAAATTACCAACATCAATGTGATAATCAGTAAGGAAGAAAGAACCAGGATGTTACAGGGATTGTTCACAGGCCTTTAAAAATGTTGCATGAAGAAATTTCTTGAGAAATTCAAATGCCTTGATAGCGTCTTCTTCCTCCAGACCATTTCCCTGCTCTAATGTTATCAAGAATGGTCCAAGAAACATTGCCGCTGGAAGGAGCAAAGTTGGAGAGGACTCAAAACAGGCAGGAAGTGATAAGACCTAGTTCTGCACGCTGGATAAAACAAGAACATCATCTGGGCCACTGGCAAATGCAAGACAGTGGTTTGAATGGTCATGGTAAAGGTATCAACTCAGAGATATGAAAAAGTTCATCCATGTTTGTGTGTCTAAATAAACCCTCACCATAAAAATTTCATCTTTATTTTCTTTGGGTTTCCTCAGATTTTAAACTGGTTTACTATGTGCTTCATTCCAGCCTTTAGAGAATACAGTAGTTTCATCCGTTATGTTATAATAATGCTACAGATGGAATACATTATTTTTGCATAATTATTTGCAATAATTGTTCAGAATTAAACATCAAGATACTTGATCTAATGTGAAAAGAAATAAACTGAAACTTCTGGTTTTGCTGGCAATTGCAAGCAACATGTATCTATGTTGTCCATATCTCTGAGTCTCAGGAATTCTTCCTCAGGGAGTGCCATCCCCTTAGCAAAACATCATCCATCACCTCTGTGTGCTGACAGCCCTGGCTATCGTCTTCAAGATGGGCATGTAAGAATGCTAAGATAATGTCCACATGTATTCAGAAGTAGGACAGTGTAATAATCTGATCTGTGACAGATTCAGCGTTAAATGTTCTGAGCCTGGACAAGTTCATTATGGGTTGTGGAGCTTGTTAGGACCCTGTGAATGTCGGAAGAATGACTTACTTCAATTAAGATTGGACACACAGCGTTTTGAAGTTTGAGCCTAAAAAGGTCTCCCATGTTCCTTTGTGGTACCTGTTCCCTTGGTTTCTGAGCTGGTTTCTCAACTTGTGGAAGCTGGTGTGGTCTTGCTGAGGTTAGTAAACTTCTGCTCATTTAGAGCAGCTAAAGTCCCGGCATGTATTCTTCCTGTTCCCTGTAAAAAGGTGTTTTGGTTTAAACTATAACAAAGCAGCCACGTAAAAACAGTGCCCTTGTACTCATCATAGTGAAAGCAGGCTATGTGCCAAATTGTACGATGACTACTCAGAGGAAAGCTACAAAGCTGGTGAGGGGTCTAGAGAACAAGTCATCTGAGGAGGGGCTGAGGGAACTAGGCATGTTTAGTTTGGAAAAGAGGAGACCTCATTGCCCTCTGCAACTACCTGAAAGGAGGTTGTAGAGAGGTGGGTGTTGGCCTCTCCTCCCAAGTGAATAATGACAGGACCAGAGGAAATGGTCTGAAGTTGTGGTAGGGGAGGTTTAGATTAGTTATTAGGAAGAATTACTTCACTGAGAGAATGTTCAGGCACTGGAAAGTCCTGCCCAGGGAGGTCACCATCCCTGGAAGCATTCAAGAAACCTGTAGATGTGACACTCCAGGGCATGCTCTAGTGGCTGAGGTTGCAGGGGTTTTATGGAGTATATGGTTGAACTGGGTGATCTCAGAGGCCTTTTCCAACCATGAAGATTCTGCAATTCTGTGACACTTAGGTCTTGTGTGGCTGAATCCCTGTTTGTGTTTAAATGTCCAGCACAGCTGTGGACGGGACTCTCTTGGGCCTTCAAGTCAGTGCAGATCCCAGGAAGGTCTGAGCAGCAGACCTTGTACCACTGATGGGACCCATAATAGCAGAGAGCAGCTAAATTTTCAAGTCTTAGAATGAAAGGACCGAGCTGGCAATTAGGAAAATCATCTTTAGGGCTGAAGACATACCAAGAGCTCATATGGAAGTCACACAATGAGAAAAAATTATATAGAATGTCTCATTCACATTATTGCTTTTCGGAAGGCTAGGTGCACTTTATTAAACAATAGCTAATAAATCTATTTTAGTGTCCTAATATTGTTCAGATGCTGGTTGCTTATTCCTAACACTGCTGAGTAATATTTGGACTCCACTCCAGGGCTAACAAATAGTTGCTTTATGATTCCGATATGCTGTATCTTGAAATCTGTTATGACTGTTTTTGCTGGCTGGGCTGGGAAGAAAGACAATGTATGTTCATTAACTTGGACACTAACGGTTGTTATACCTCATGCACTTCAGAGGCTGCTGTGAGCAGGTGAAATAGGTTTGAATGGTGGGGGAAGGGACCAGTGCACATCTGTCCCATTGTTGCTGGGGTGGAGCACCCTGAGCTTGCCATAAGGAAGTTACAGTCCTGCCCCAAGGCAGCTCAAAGGCTCAACTGGCTCAGCACTGTAGGAAAACCTGTTTTTTTTCAGTTGTTGTCCCAAGCACCCCCGAAAGATAGAAAGTGCTGTTTTAGGTCACATAATACATGAGATGTTCTTCTTAAAAGTTGTGTTAAAACGTGTTTTGAATTTCAAAATGAGACATTTCATTCTGAGTTCACTTAAAAGATCCCTTTATAAATGTAAAAGAGCATTTCTCTTTAGTTCCAAAACATTGCATTAAAAAAAAAAAGAAAAAAAATAGAAATGTTGCTTATTTTTCACCATATGAGACTCTTTATATTAATGAATATTGTTGGTTGACTTGAAACTGCATTTCTCAGTGAACAGATTAATTGAAAAATTCTGTCCACTCCAAAAGGACCTGAAGTCAATGTAAAATATTAATAGTAGCTTAAATAAGTCCATGCTTCTTGACCTGTAAAGCCATTCAGGATACTATCAATAAAGTCCTAAGCACTCTCCTGTCATTATAAAGGCTAAGGGAATATATTTTGGTACTGGGGATAAGTATTAGAGGGATACTGGGAAGCTACTGGTCTGTTTAACATCTGTCTTACAAATAAGCTTCATATGCTCTCCTTCTAAATTCTTCTCATTTAATTGGCAAAAGTAATAAAGAAGGAATATTTGCTGTCTTTGGACCAAATCTTGAGGTCTTATTCAGGTAAATGCTGACTGAATAATCAGTGATCTTTCCAGCAGAAGGAATATCTGACTGACTGCAAAGTATGTAGAACAGTTTGACAGGGTTTAGGCTACAGTTTCATTGCTCCTTCCTCTAAGCACTGGCTGGGTGAAAAAAACACTCAAAATTAACTTACACATTGGCTTATTGCCTTTTAATAGGATTCTTGTGAAGTAGTAATTGAAGAAACATTTTTTTCCCAGGGATGATTACTCAAGGCCATATTATAATAAGCTTTTTTGTTAAAAAATATTCTAAGTGCAAACACAGTCACTGAGTCTTCTCTGTAGTATTATTCAGGTCCTAAATACTTGTTGATGGTGGCAGAAAGTCTTATGTTCTGCTTCCTGGCTGCATGAGGAGCAGTGCTGAACAGTAAACCTTCTCTCAGGCTCTCCTTGTCCCCACATTTCTGGAGCTGCCATGGGATGAGTTCAGAGGGAGCAGGACCCCAGTTAGAGCAGGTATTCATAATCTTTTTTCAACCCTGTATCCCCTCCCTTGTTCCTAGTTCCCTTCTAGGTTTTTGCTCTTCTGTTTGTTCTGATTACTCATGACTTGGACAACCCCAAGCTGCTGTGAGCAACCCCAAAAATATTAAACAGGATTAAATTCCTGTTACTTCTAAGGTACCAGTGAGTCTACGTCTTTCTTGTCTCTGGTGTTTTCTTTGGTTTATACTCTGGACTGTGTTTGGAGGATGTGCCTGTCCCTGGCTGTAGCAGACAGGCTGATTCAGGAAACTTCAACACAAAAGGATGCCAATGCTTTAAATCCATTAGATAAATAAGACAAAAGGCTAAGCAAAGAAAACACGTTAGGAAGTAGAGAAGAACTGACACTGCTTGCACATTTTGCCTGCTAACTTGGAACAACATGAAAAAAGAAACTATAGAAAGAAACGAATCTCTCTTTTTCCTGCTTGTGCTCCTTTAATTATCCTGTCTCTTATGTAGTTATTGTCCTTACAAACGTTTTTACTGATGTTCAAGAAGTGTCCCTGAATTCCTTCTAGCTTTTACAATTTCACCTTTGCTCTTGTGTTTCTGTACTCCCTCCCTTTGTTTTTCCTCTCCAGCTCCTCCATCTACCTTTTATTTTCTTCCTCCCACTCTTTTACTAAGCTTCAACCAATACCAGGAAACAAAACTTTTTTTCTAAGAATCAGAGCACACTCTGATCACTGCCACATATGGATATCTTCCTTTCAGGAGGTTTGCTTGGCCAGGTGAACATCTGTTCCTTAGTGGTCTTATGAATAAACAGCAATAATTCTAACAGAGTGAGCTTAAGATGACAGCTTAACTACTTTCAGGGAAGAACTTAATCGTTCTTTCTTATCTGACTCCCCCTCCTGGATTTGCACTCACGCACGCACACACACACACGCTTTCTTATCTTAGCTATTAGACCTAGTTTCACTTTGGAATATAAATCTGCCTCTCTCTATTCTGATTAAAATGAAACTTTTGTTACACTGTACTGCTTTTTTTGTTGCCTGTTTATTTATGAGGCAAAAAGGTTTGATGTGAAAGAGGTTTCAAGGGACCACTATCTCCCCTCTAGGTGAACTTGCTTCCTGGCTGTGTAGTCCCTCCCCAACCCTACCAACACACTCTCTGGACTGAGACAGCTCCTCAATGGTGTTCAAGAGAACCCTCACCTTCTGCCTGCTGCCTGCAGGTTTCCCACTGCAGTCCCTGCTGGTGTTTGCTGCCTTTGCTGGGCAAAGTCATTCAGGCAGTGATTCTGAACAAGTCGTGGAGGGAGCTGACAAAGGACACTCAGGAGGACGTGCCTTGGTTTTACCTGTGCATGTCCTTCCAGGCAGATCAGAGCCTCGCTTCCCTCACTAAAATCTGGGAAGCCTACCCAGCATAAAGAAAACAAACTTTATTTGAGGTTTCATTTGTCACTTCTGCTTGCTGCTGAGAGGAGGCACTGGGTTTGCATCAGCTGTGGCCAGAGAGAGGGGAGCAGGATGTGTAAAGATGAATAAGAAGTGGCTGTGTGGAAAGTGAAGTGTAATTCTGGCATTATGGCTGGTGCTGCCCAACAGTCCCTTCGTAGCACAGAGCTGAGCAGGTGGCACACCGCTTCCTGACCGTTTAGCAAGACCATGAAGCCAAGGCCTTTGCTAAAACCTGGGGAGCCTTGCACAGCTTTCTTGGCTTTGCAAGTGATGACTGCAAATGGCATGGACTCATTCTGCTACTGGGAACGAGGAGGTGGCATGGGAACCTCCTGCTTCACCCTGGGTCTGCTGCTCGTTTCTATCCTGGTCTGTCTGGAGGGGGTGAGGTATTACGTCTCCTACTCTGCCTTTCCCCACCTGCAGAAACACCTCCCCTCCTTGAGTGAGTCTAAGTCATGCCTGTGCCTTGTTTCAATAAAGGTGCAAGTCCTGTGGGTGTATGAAAACTGGTGGGGAAATGAGTTATTTTTAATTCAGGAAAAGGGTGTGCGCAAATAAAATGCAATTAAAAGCCGCCGACACGGGAGCGCCCATTTCATTTGAAGATCGGGAGTGGAAACGGGGGGAGAACAGACAGGGAAAGGCAAGAGAGCACAAGAAATGGAGCAGGACGCAAAGTGAACAGGACGAGAGAGTTGACAAGTTGTCACTTTCACTTGCGTCGGCCGAGGAGGAAGCGGGCGGCCACCCCCCTGCATGGCACACTTGATGTATCTCAAGGCACGACAATATGGCTTTGTTTGCTCTGGTCTGGGGGGAGGGAGCTGGTTTGTTTTCTTAAGACTATTAAGTCCTTCTAAGTACCACTATCGGCATCCTATGATTGAAAGTGACAAACAGAAGCAACCCTATTTAAAAACTGCCACTTTGAATTAGTGGAAGTATCAGCCTAAGTTTTACAATATTTTACTGCTCCATTTTTGCACTCTTTTACATAAGGACAGCCAAATAAATATCCCGGCGACTTGTCTTTGCCAGAATTCCTCCCCATGCTCCTGCCCCATTAGCTGCTGCCTTATGAACGCCGCGCTAAACAGAAAGTGACAGCAGCTGACAGCGCAGCCAGGGCCAAATTATCAAACGTCTGAAGTTGCGCCCATGTAGCCATGCACAGGCTCACTCTTTCAAATGCAAAGCAGATAACTACATACAGACAGGTGCTCATGCGTGCAAAGATGCGCTTGCAGGATCCCCCCTCCCCAGCCATGCGCTGTTGAAGGCTGTATCTAAGAGAGTTTGGTACCTGCAGGTTCTTGGTGTTAGGATCATGGAGTTTTGGGGTGGTGAGTCATTTGCCGTAAAGAAGAAAATGTTTTTGCAAACTTTAGCTTTAGACTGTGGATTTAGTGCTGAAATTGTGAGTCTGGATTGCCCAAACAGTCTACAGGGATACAAAGGGGCTTCCAAGCAGTTCTGTAAGTGTGAGAGCACGGCTGCCAGCCCAACTGGGGCACTCTGAGTTGCACCTGGGAGGGCATAGTCTGTAGTTACCTGAGCTGGCTGCTTAAATTTGGGCTGTTTGAACCCCTGAAAGCCTCTTCCCCAACCCGGTCCCAGCACTGGCATAGCAGCATCTCCAGTTCCCTGGTGGCTCTTGTGCCAGCGAAACATCAGCCTCCTGCATACAAGACATTATCTATGTTGTACTGTGCAAGTGCTGTGTGATAAAAAGCTTGAGTTGCCACCTCAGATCTCCTCTTGGCTTTGGTCATGTCTGGGAATCACATTACAAACTTCTGTCTTACCCTGTTTAATAGGAAATATCCATTTCTCATGATTTGTGTGCTCCCCTTCCCCTGGGAACTGCTGCTATTTCTGTCCTGCAGAAGGATTTCCAAACTGGCTGGCAGGGTAACCTCGGGCTGAATCTCAGGCTTTGCTGGGCTCCACATCTGTGGGGAAAGAGAGAAAGTGGGGAAGCATGGAGAGTTGAAATATTTCTTGGGGAGCCTTCATCTGCTGCAGCAGGCCAAGGTGCAGCATGAACCTGAAACCTGTACGTAGAAGCCTTCCCTGTTGTTTGAAGGGAGCGAGGAATTTTTGGCTTTTGAAACAAAGCTGCATTTGCAATCTTTGATCTTTCTTTTCTATTCTTTGTTTTTCATAAGGAAAGATGCGGACGAAATAATGCAGACAAAGCAGGTTATTTGTAAGCCAGCTTGAGTACCCATTAAATCTTAAAGGCGGTATTATTCTGACTTTCAATACCAATGCACAAATAGCTTTTCTTTTTTTTTCCCATGGATCTTCCATATGGCCAGATGAACAGGCTGGCTGCACGGTGAGCAGCAAAAAGAACAGCTGACATATAGTTTGCTATCACGCTGCAACATCTGGGCAGAGTTTGGTCAACTGCATGCCTGATAATAGTTTTTACATTCAGGCAGAGAGATTCCTTTTTACAGTATCGTGTGAAGTAGCAGAGAAAATATTAATGTCAACCTTGCAATGTACAATGAGTGCTGTGTTGTAGCAGCAAAGCAGCCAAGCCTGTGTGCTACAATACACAGAGCATAGAACTGGGAGGTAAGAAATGAGCCTTATCTCTGGCTCTTTCAGTATCTTTTTGTAGGATCTTAAACCATTTTCTCCTGCTTTTTAGCCTCTCTTTCCCTTCCTTCTCTCTCTGTTTGTGTTTATTTTTTTTTCTGCCTCCTAGTTAGTGTGTAAATTCCTCTGTGAGTAGTTGATTGTCATCACACACACTCCCAATTATGGCCCAAGAAGGCATTTATGCCTTACCGATGAAGGCATATAGTTTTCTCTTTGCTGTTCACCACTGCAGATGTCATAAATAAGATATCTGAAGCTGTTACTTGTGGAAATCAAGGAAAGCAATTGCTGAAGGTCAGTAGCATAGCACTTGTGGTAGGATGGCTGCAAGAATTTGGGACCACAAAGAAAGGAAAAGATACATAGATGATGCATAGATGGAGTCACACGTACATGTGTACTTGTGTGCTCATACAGAGAAAAGACAGTCCAGTGGGCAACCTCTCCTCTTCCATTCAGATGAAGAAAAGCACTGTGGCAAATACCACAGAAATTTCTGTCTAGATGCTGTTGTTTCAGTAGCAGCAATTAAGGCTTCCAGTGTATGAATTGTGTAACCTGGGAAGCTGAACTTGCCATTTCCCCTCGCTTCTATTAAATATGAGGAGGGCAGCTGGTGCATGAAGGTATGTCTAAGGGTCTCTTCCGGGGTTTGCTCACTCCTGGTTAGATGAAGGAATGCCCCAAAGTACTGCAGATCTCTTTTGAGGTGTGGTTTCACAGCCCCAGCTGAATCAGCGTTCTGCTATGCTGGTTTGCACATGGAGGAAGCTTCCATATGGTGTGTGAATGGCATCCCAGCACAGCCCCCCCTACCCAGGTGTAGAGCCCAAAGCCCTGGGGGGTGTTCTGCAGAGGAGGGGAGTATGCCAGGGAGACAGCACTCCCCAGTCTGTGCTCCCTGGGCCAGGATCCACAGATCCTGGCTCCCCTATGCCTCTTCTAGCATTTGGCCCAATGTTTTGTCCTCATTTTGCTTGTTCTGTAGCAACAGTTTCTTAGCAAACACCATTCTCAGAGTGGTGCTGATATTAATTGATGAGGCTGGTGCTCAGAGTTGTCTTGGCATGGTAAGGCACTATCTAAGTAGAAAAATAAACAGCCATGTTCACTCCAGTTCCTTTCAGAAAACGGAAAAATAAATCGGTGCCTCCCAGATGGAAATGAACAAAATCATCAGCAGAAAAATATCTTAAAGCTCCTAAGAAAGCCCTGAGGAGGGAGGATGAACCGCCGTATTTTGCTGGGGATTTTGTTTCCATTAAACAACAAACTACTGCTTCTCTGATGTTGTGCTGTGAACACTGAAGTTCAGGGCTTCAGACAGGGCATAACATTTCTGGAGTTCAATATCCTTTTGGAAAGAAAATCCCTATCTGCTGTGGAAAAATTACAATTTGTCTTGCAAATGATTGATTTTCCTTTGAAAAAACACTGATGGGAGATTATGTCTCAAATTTAAATGTTTCAGATCTGACATAAAACATTTTATTATTAACAAGTATGTTGCCACTGGCTCAGGCTGCATGAGGGACACTGTTCCTACCACAATGGAGGGAACAATTATACTGGGTTTAACAACAATAAAAATACCATTTGAGAGCAGATGTCTCTTGAGAAGATATCTATTAGATAGTAATATTACTAACATTGAACAATGTGTTTTAGATGCTTTTTTTTAAAAACTATAGGAACTGTCTCAAATTCATTATGTGAGTTTAAAAAATATATATTATTGCCTTAAATGCAGCCTACAGGCACTCCTTTTCTAGGGTATGACATTAAGTATGAGCAATGCATTTTAGAATTAGTATATAAATGATCAATAAAAAAAAAAGCAAGCCAAAACCATAACCTGAAATGCAAAGATTTGAGCTTTCTTTGAAACTTCTTATGTTTGTTTTTCTCTTTCATACCTGAAATGAAAGTGAATTGTTTTAAAAGACCTTGAGGATTTGATACAGTAAGCTTTGAAATCATGGACTGCATATTCATTTTAAAGAAACTCTAGCAGTTTTGTAGGGGTCTTCAAAGCACAGTTTATAAATATTTCATGCTTTGTTTTTCTATTACATTTCACTAAATAATAATGTAAAAGGTCCCTCACTCTACCTTTTTTTTCAAGGATATAATTTCTTTGGTTTCAAATGTTGTCCCCTAAAAATGATGCCACCAATGTTTTCACTAAGCATTCCCTGTTAAGTTAAAGTTCTCTAATAACTGGAATAAAGCTCCATCTGTGAAACATAAGCCATCATTTGTTCAGGCTCAGAAGGAGCACCTGATTCAAGTCTTGGGAGAAGACAGCTTAGGGCTGGCATCACAATTGGTTAGTCTTAATCATTTTTCATAGCATTCTCCTAGTGAAGAAAACTGGAATGATTTTCAGAATCAGCCAGCTACTCACTATAAATAATCCAGAGTGAACAGTGTGTATATGACTGAAGAACTACCAGGATGAGAAGTGGAAATTGAGACAATACAGTCAACACATTCTCAGAAATCTAGTGCTTTTGGTCCAGATTGTGAGATAGACCTATGCAGCTGCATTTAAGAGTATGGTGTCCAAGAGTTACAGTGTCTTCCTGAACAGCCCTCTGAAGACAAGATGCTAGGCAACTAACAGGTATCTCTCTTTTGCTGCTCTTTCAGAGGAATCAGCATCAAGACAAAGTGCAAGGTGGCAGGTGGTGTACATGCCCTGATAAAAGTTCAGAATAATTTTGTGATGTAAAATGTAAAAAATGGTTAGAATGAATGTTATGGAAATTGCCTTTTGTTACATTTTTTGACTATAATTAAAAGAGAAGCCAAGTGCTGATAGCTTAGCGGAGAAAATATTTTCATACTTATCTAATCTGTGGTTTTAAGTAGGGACAGACAAACTCATTTTGCCTAGTTTCAAACCCACTTGAACACTATTCAGCAGAGCACTTACGATTGTATTTTCAAAGCTTGAGATCTTTTCTTTCCCCTACAATGGTATCACTGCTGATATTCCTTCAGTGAGAAAGTTCACACGGTTTTACAAATGAATTTCAGGAGCATCTGAGTCTAAAAGCTCTGTGAATGTCTGTATTATAACTCTCTGGTTGTCTCTTTTCATCCCTGAGCCCTTCCTTTCCTCTCCTTAAAGCCATTGGCATACGGGTCGTTAGCGAGTTGTCTATCCAGCACAGAAGTGCATGGAGTGAAATGAATATAGGCTTCTCCTGGATACCCCATAGGGTCTGCGTCCAGCCAATTTTTTTTCAGACAAATCTATATGTTCAACTCAGGTTTCTTGGTATCTTTTTTAATTTTTTCCCCAAGATGAATTTAAGACCAGTTGTAAGTCTGAGAAGCTGTAGGATTTTGAGATACAGAGTGGGAAACACAAAACACTTCCCTCAAAGGCTTTCCTTGTTGGGCTGAAAGGGGACTTCAGCGTGTTAACCTGCTTTGTTTTAACTGACTTTGACAGACTGAGTGCAGCAGCCAATAAAAAAGCCCAAAAGCTGTGAAAGCACTAAGTAGTTCTAACATCTGGTAGGAATGACCTCAAGTGTATGGATGTTCCTATGTGTACAGGATCAGACCTACTATTTGTTCCAGTTCCTTTGTATGTGCAAACTGGGGACCAGAATGGGTTTTAGCTGCAAAGCAAAGGTGAGAGGTGTGATAAGAGACATTACCTACTTTTTACGAGGTGGAAGACAAAGATTGATAGAGTCAAAATATGGATTACTTCATGTCACTTTGCAGTTATGAAGAACTTGTATATACCCTGGTTTTATTACCAGTTTTGACTCCTCTTTAAGCATATATGCCAAGATAGAGTACAGGAGAAAAGGGGGGAGATGCAAAAGAAACTCTCTTTAGCCCTTTTGGGGACATTCTTAGGCTATTCTGTGCCATTTCATACTTGCAAATTGATCTGTAGCCGGTACCAATATAAATACATCCCTGCAATACTGTGAGCTGACAGACAAAAGTAAGCGTTGCTTTCCAGTCATTTGTCCTTCTTAGTTCAAACAGGACAGAAAATTAGAGTGAAAGAAGGCCAATCAGAAGACAAAGATCTGAAAAACTGTTGCATGACTGCACAGTGAGACCAGATGGCTGTATGAACTGTCTCTCCTTACACATGAGCACATGGATAATGAAATAAGATTCACACTCATCATCTCTCTGTAACGTCCACCATGTCACATGGAGCCTGTGACCAAGTATTAAAGATCAAATTGATGCCTTTTGTCAGAATGATGATTAACAGCCAAGCCTTGCTCAGTCCTGTTCCTCCTACTCGTAGCTTTGGAAATTTATCATGATTTGTCCAAAAATGAATTGACTACTGATGACCAGTGTTAGCTGTAAGTCAGGAGTGCTGAAGAGATCGGCACATAGAGTTTTGCGTGGGAAGAGTTCTGTGCATTCTCTGTCATCCAGAACAACACTGGAGACTTTTTGGCTTTTTCCTCATACCTTCTGTTACGACTTTATTTCTGTTCCTACTGCAGGTTTTTCCCCAGAGTCTAAGGCAGCTGTAGTTACTTCTACCACACTTTAATTTCATCCTCTGTTCACATTC
Source organism: Thinocorus orbignyianus (assembly GCA_013400375.1). NCBI lineage: Eukaryota > Metazoa > Chordata > Aves > Ciconiiformes > Thinocoridae > Thinocorus > Thinocorus orbignyianus. The sequence continues at coordinate 146,399 of VXBW01002013.1, read as the reverse complement.
TTTCACTCCCGTTAAAGCAACTACTTTAGATCTAATTCAAAGTAAAATAGAAATGAACTACTAGAATTGAGAAGTATTTTGGCATTCTTGGTTCCAGGAAAGCGCTTTCCAGCTGCTTGTTCTTGGCCGAGACAGAACTGAGGCAAGAAATGGGAAACGATGAGACTACGAAGAATTTCACAAACAGTTTAGCCAACACCCAATTCTCACAATCATTTCTTCATCTGACAGTATTTTTGGGCCCTATTACTCGAGTTTTTACTGCTACTGTGTATCATTCCCTGGAGTAACACAGTACCTCCAGGCCTCTTTTCACATTATTAACCAATGAATCTTTACCATCTCTCTAATGTTTGCCTTTAAAGTGCAACCAGCAATGTTGTCTCAAGGCTGTCTCAAAAGGCAGATGACCAACAGCTGAAGTTGAAAGGTATTTTCTTCATCATGGAACTTTAGACTAGCACTTTTAGAAGTTATTTTTTTAACATCTCAAGTTATCAGAAGTCTTTTAAGCAAAGTTTTGTGCTAGAAGAGTGAGGTGTGAGTTGTTGACTTCATTTGCTCTACGTGGGTATTCAGACAGCTCTGTATCCTATCCATATGTACTGCATTGAATTTAAATACAAGAAGATATTCTCTAAGTCCCACATCTCCTTTAGCTATTCCAAAATTCAGGCTAGGAGTCCAGGGAATGTGACCAGGGAATTTCAGAGTCATGATCCTTTTTTCCTCTGGACAAGTAATACCACAGTCTTTCATGTGTAGTGAAACAGCTTTAAAAGAGTATTCTCAGCATCCTAGCCTGCTTTATGGGCCACTTGTTACCACAAATTTCTGGAAACTAGAAGATATATGTTCGAGTCACTGCAAGCAGATGGAGGATGTGAAGAGGATCTTTCATACACTAAACCAACTCCTTAGCTGTTTACCTCCTGCCGTGACTCTAGATACTGAAGTGGAACAAATCCTTGAGCCACTGTAATCTACTGAAGTGGTTTTCACCCTTTTTTTTTTTTTTTTTTAAAGTTCATTGTTATCTACTCTGTGTCCTCCCACACTCTCTTTCTGTACAGCTTTTAAAATCAGGACAGCAATCTCATCACATACTTTCTCTTTCCTGAGAAGGTATTGCCTGGAGCAAAACCAAAACCCTCTGATTGAGGGAAAAACAGGTTAACAGGGAAAGTGGATGCATAATGCTGGAATGGAAGTTTTCAGCTCAATTTAGCATTCCCTCCAGGGTTTACAGACACTAGTCGTTTGAGATCTCTGGCACCCACATGAGTTATGTGGTTTATTCTTTATGTGTGGAAATGAAGTATGACACAATATTCTACAACGCAGTACTTAAATAATGCAGAACTAAGTGTGCAACTACCTACGTTTAATTATATATGTCATTGCACAGAAAAAAAAGTCAGTAGCTGAGCTAAGGTTGCTACACTGCATATTCCACCATAGAAAAAAAAGAAAAAGCAATTAAGTTGTTCAGCAACACATTCCGCTCATCAGTTCTTCACAGCTTCAGCCTCCTCCCTTCCACCAGCCACAGCCCATGTATTTCTGTCTTTTCCCTGAGCAGTCAGTCCTAGCAGCGTTCATCAGTTATAGGTGCATTATTGGGTGACTGTTGCTGCAGTGAGGTTATTTCCTTGAATTACAAGAAGCTCAGGTGCGTCTCCAGCTTTGAAGGGCAAGTGAGGTAGAGTAGCAATACAGAATGATGAACATTGTGCTTACATTCCCTGCAACGTGCAGAGAAACGTAAGAGTATGGGAAGATAGAGGACGGAGTGAGGAACTGTTATGCTGCTATTAATTCTTAGGAAGAGCATGCTACTTAAGTCTGCACACACGTGTGAGTTGAACTGGATTCCTGGGAGCTGTAAGTTTGGACCTTATTTCTTAAGGGTAGAAGCGGTAGACTGGGAGACCACAGGACCTTGCAGTGTCCATAAGATATCAGTGTCGTACTCAAAGACATTGAGATTCTTGCTCTAATGTAACAGAAAATGAGGGCAATCGCAGGGAAGACACACTAAGAAGCAAGATTGTTTGCTGCTAACATGAGGGTAGGACAGTGATGGGCTGGTCTCCAGCAGAAAGCCCTGCTTCACTCTGTGGCAGCTTGGCCTTAGCAAACAAGTATTCAGGGTATTTGAGCTGGCTCAATTTCTGTCATGCTCAGCCTTTGAGGAAGTGAGTGAATTGCAGCTATAGAAAAGAATCAGTTCACAAAGCTCTTGTTTTTCATTTTTGCTTGGCTGAAGAAGAGCCCTTGGCACAATTTGTTTGCAATGCATCATCCTATGGTTTTCCTTGTGTGCCCATTGCCACAGTACATACCCGAGCCTGGAAACAATGGTGCAAGTGCTTGCTCCTCCACTATGCTTCAACAGGCATTTAAACATGGAAGAAATTCAGTTGGTTAAACCCAGTCTTATTGTACCATTTGAGATGCCCATGTGTTATCTGAGATATTTCCTTCGGGTCAGTTGGCGTAATGGACCTAAGAGACCCACACGCTTCTGGAGCAGCAATGGCCACCAGGTGGAATACCTTACAGCATGTCCTACGGCATGAGCTGCCTACATTAGGCAAATTAATTGATCACCTGTTGCTCACCCCAGCAGAAAACTCAGTATAGGCCTAAGAGTTGAGGAAAGTTCCCTCCAACTGGTCATGACTGTTTTGGGACTCTTATTTTGACTGAAGAAGTTCAACACATCCAAGCTGGAAAGATTAGGTATGGACATGGATGATATTTCTGTGAGTGACACAAGTAGTGACTGCATGTTATCCTTGTTTACAATGTCTCTAATAATCTTGGTCATGACTGAGCTTTTGTTCTTAACTGTTTTTTTTTGTTGTCCCATTTGGATTTTGTTGCAAGAGTTCCCTTTCTGCTCGAATATCACCACCTGCAGCATGGAGCAGTCTTTGTCAGTTGAATTTTATGACTGCTCAGGTACTGACTCCTTAGACTTCCTGTAGGAGCTGAAATTAAATTGGGCTTTTCTCAGATAGGAAATTTGTAGAAAAAGTCAGAAGCTGTTGGTCTTCAATGTGAGAACAGAAATTTGGATAAAAGGTTTTTATTATCAGAAATCAGTGAGAAGAAGGAAATTGTCATTTGTTTGAATTCAGTTTAAACTAAGACCAGCTATCAGACTACTCTAAGAAATAGGTGGATAATGTCAGTTAGGTACTTACTGGACATGTGTCAATGTCCTTAATGGCATCCACCACCTGCTGGCCTACACAGGAAGAAAGGGCAACAGGTGAGGCGGGATGAGGTAGGATTTGACTTTGGCTAGTTAAAACTTCCATAGGGCTTCATACAAGAGTGCAGCCTTATGGCAGCATGAAGTTCTCAGAAATAACCTGTGGTTCTTATGGGGATCTGGTGAACCAGCTCAGAAAAAACTACATTCTGGAAAACAATCTTCTATTTTTCCTGTTACTTTTCAGCCAGACCAATTCCCTGATCCAATTCAAGATGCAGCTGTGCACCCCCCAGCAAGGTTGTACAGATGCAAATACAGGCAGCTTTAAAGTGGCCATGGGGGCTACCAAATGCATGTTTTTGTGGAAGAGTGAAATGCACAAAATGCATGTGTAGGAGTGACTTTGTAGGTCAAGAGAGAACCTCAGTTTACAGAAATGTTAATCCAGCACCTTTTACTAAAACATTCCCTTAAAATATGTGTTTGTCATGCTGGAATGTGCTAATGGCTGCAATCAAGTTGTCTTTCATCTGCAGGCAGTTGCTGACCTCATTAAAGCAAATGGGCTTGCTAGCCACATCTCAGTGGTGTTACATAGAAGAAAAAAAAGTTTCCTTGTGAAGAAAGATAGATGAAGACAATGAAAGACTTCACCTGAGGAATTAGGCTCCAAGGGAAGCCAATCATCTTGAATCCATGCAGGCCAAAGCACTCTCTCATCTCAACTATAAGGACCTGGGTGCTGGGCAGAGTTAGGAGAAGCAGGGTGAGGTAGCTCTGGAAGAAAGCCAAGAGAGAGAAGGACCTTTGGTTAAAGTCCTTCCTGAGAGGCAGGCTTGAATTCTTGAATAGGGAAGTTGCTTTTTCTCATAACTTCTTTCAGAGAAACAAGAGTTTCTGTGTATACTTTGTAAACAGACTGGATTACATCAAAGAAATGTCTTCATGTGCTTGGGGTTTTTTTACCCAGTTTCTGTAGGCGAATTAGTAAGGTACCAGTTAAAGCCAAGGTTCGAGAGGAAGTAAGATGAGGCATAGATGTGCGAAGCAAGGGTTTTGGGTTTTACAATATGTCCTTTTTTTTTTTCTGTTAGGCAACTGCAAAGGTCTCTTACCATAATGATGGAATTTGACAAAGATTAGCTGATCATATGTTCTAATCAATTTTGGCATTTTGAGAAAATAATAAATAAAATTAGACAAGATACCCAAGGTTTAAAAAACAATCATCCACTGCTCATGTGCAGTAAATATCTTCTACCAAAATGTCACAGGGATTTTTTCACAGAGGGATATAATATTCATATGCAACAGGCAGGCTGACACAGAAGAACTTTGCAATGATTACAAACAGGCCCATGAGGTTTGATGTGAGCTGCATTGCCTCTAGATTTTATCAATCTGATGTCATCAGTTGTTGTAAGGAAAACTTGAGACTCTGCAGTGTGATTTAGTGGCAGGTGCGAGAAGATGGATTACATTTTCCCAGATTTCTGTTTTAAAAACATAAGAGCCACCATGCTGTCCAGGAACAGAAGTAACTCATTCTGGTGTCTGACTGGTTTCAGCAGTACCCATAAAGCAGAGGACTTTATCACACCCTTTAAGAGAAATAGATCCAAGAAACCAGAACACTGTAGGCAGCTTCAGCCAGTCTGATTTCCCTGTTGAGCAGTTTGGGGTTGAGTTAGTGGAACAAGGACTGTTCCACTCCAAGCAGTGGCTATTAGGATTGCTCCAAACCAAAAAAACCTGTAAACCAGAAAACAGTAGTAGCTCCTCCTGATTTTAATTACATTGTGGGAGGATTGACCTCACAGTGGCTGGATATTAGTGTTGTCATTACTGTTGTTTCTGGCATCGGTGTGGCTCCTAACACTATCTGTGAGGAAGATCCCTCTGTGCTAGGCTCTATACACGCACAGGACAAGAGCTTACAGTCAAAGGATGGGAAAATGGACCACAGGTGGAGCTAGACAAGGAGATGGGGAAAGTGTCAAGAGGGAATGGATCTGTACTGGTTAGAGAGGGACAGGAGAGTGTGCAGCTCTGTTTCTGTACCCCACCCTGTGCGGCACTGCGTGCTAGAAGGGAAAAAAGTCTCTGTAACTCATTGCAGCACCTTCTCTAGGAGCTATAGCGCTTGGCTCCACATCGCTCCTCATAAACGCAATTCTCAGTAACCAGGAACGTTTCATGGTCTTTTTTGGGTTCCTGTTTCTTCGTTATTTTGTGAAATAATGTACCATTTGTCTGTAACTGGATTGCAGTCATCCTCTACTTGCCCTGCCTTCAGAAACCAAAAGCTACAAAGGTCTTTTTTTCAGATGATGTCCCTTCTGAATGTGGAGACCGGAAAAGATGGAACAATGCCGCGTGTGTGTGTGCATGCACACATCTACATGGGTGCACTGCCAGTTAACTGTGGCTCTAAGAAACTGGAGAGTGGAATTAGAAAGACAGGTTGATGTGCTGGGGAAGATCAATGAATATGAGAGGTTCACTGATGACAGATGGCTGGTTTCATACTCCGAAGGAGTGACAGAGGAGGAGGAGAACCAGCTGTGAGCGAGTTGCAGGATGAGTGCATTGGAAGCGCAGCCTTGTGCAGGAGAAGCAGCCTTGTTCCAGCAGAAGCAGGAGGATATAAAGGGCAGTGGCTGGGTAACAGAGAAGAGGTAGTAAAGGAGGGAAGAAATGTAATAAAGAGAGGGGGGTATGTGCCAGCGCCCAGTACATTTCCCAGAGTTTTAATGATTCAGAAGACAGGATCTCACAAAATGGTGAAATGAGCAGGGGGAAATCTGCAGCAAAATTAGATCAGAGAAATGTTGATGGCAGAGTTGATGTTGCAGACAATCACTGTGCTGTTTAAACACCAAATCCTCGCACACACGCACATGAGTCAAATGCTTCCAGGAGAAGGGGCAGGGGATTTTTAGTCAGTGGGCTATGGCAGATAACTTTAAAAAGAGTCTAGCATAGTGGAGAGTGATTTTTATAAATGATGTAGAGGAAAGGCATGTAGGTATTGTAAAAAGAAAGCCTTACACCCTTTAGCTAACCAGTGGAAGAAGAAGGCGGCATAATGTTGTTTTCTAGTATGTAAAGGGTTCATTTTACCACAGATAAATGAATAGATGTCGGGGGCGGGGAGGGGGGAGAAGGGGAAGATGTGAGAGGTTTGGGGAATTCTAAAACAGAGAAAGCAAAATGGCAAAGGAGAGATGGCCTGTATTATTCCCAACCCTATGGGAGCAAACAGATTGTCCACTAATAAGGAAATGATCTAGCCATTTTTTTAGATTAGTGGTGTGGGAGGAGAAGAATTTAAAGGAGGGAATGCATGGATCTCTCAGTAATGTATCCGCTGGTTGTCGTCGTACGAGATAATGAGAATGTAAAGCAAAGGTGGGAGGAGAAAATATCTTCTATACAAATGCTGTGAGCATATTAATAAGGTCACCAATTGGAAACATGCATTTCCAAGGCTAAGCGTGATATTCTGGGAACGTGTGAGCTAAAAGGAACTGCAAATGGAGTAGGGAGATGCAAAGTTTATTAAAGGGAACAGGCTGCGTTCTTCAGTCACAGCAGAGACAGCAGTATATATCCACATCCAGAGCAGGAAACACTACAAATGCTTTGCCTGTCAGAGCAGAGGCTGTTTGGGCAGAAGCTGAGGAAGGACAACGAACGCAGTCATGTTATTCCTGAATGTTGCCACAGACCCCCAGGGCAGGCAAAGAAAGTAGGTTAGGAAATGTTTTCACAGATAAGAGAAGTCTGTAAAACAGCTAGAACATTGATCACAGGGGATTTTAATTACTCAGGTATTGATTGGGACAGCCACGATGAGGAAGTGAAGCGGAGGAATGGGTTTCCAGGAGTAATGCAAGATTGCCATCTCACACAGCTAGCTGAACAGCCAAGCTTGCACCGTCTGAGGCTATTCAGGTCCTAATTCTAGGAAATATGCCAAGTCTGATCAATTAAGTTGAAGTTGAGGAGTAGTTAGGATCCAGTGACAGCATCTATCATTAGAAAGAAAATGCTCAAGAGGAGGCAACACAAACACTTCTGATGCAAGAAGGAGGTAAGCAAGGGAAAGTTGTCCTAATGAAGTTTGACTGGGATATTGTAATGTGTTAAAAGTGTGATAGGGGATATTTCTTGAAAGAAGCCATAAAGAGGGAAGGGAGCAGTAATTGAAATTCATCCTAGTTCAGCATAGAGAGGGAATACAGCAGCAGAGGCTAATAGCTGCAATGATCCTTGGCTAATGGAGAGTTCAGTGGGGGTCGTGAACACCTGCATATTTTAGAGCAGCTCTGACACAGCTCTAAATTATATGGCTGTCTCTGGCTATCCCTGGCAGCTTTAATAATACCTTTACACCTTGTCCCTCCAGGTATATCAGCTGATGCTCCAGAGCTTCTAAGACATGGCCTTCTATTTCTTATGGCATGAGTAGTCTGAAGAAAAAAGTGTCTCTGTGGCAAAAGTAGAAACACAGAAGAAAACTAATTCTTGTCCCAAAAAGCAAGAATGAAAGAGGATTTAATTGAGTTAGGAAAAGATAAGGTAAAGAAAGAGATGAGTTGTTCCTTCTCTTTTAGCAAGAGTAGATAAGGAAAGTGTCTTACTTGATAAGTGATAAAAACCACCAACTCCCACAGGTAACATGACAAGTCCCTAGCATTGAAAACATTAACTTTTTGTCAGTTGAAGGAAATTATTTGGCAGTACCAGATTTTTCCCAGCACAGGCTAGCCTGTGAAAACTTTCAGGGGAGCGTGGAAATCAGTATCTAGAACCACAACAGCACAAATTCAGTGGTAACTACAATATGAGCATAAGACCTGGTGTGAACTTTATAGAGGGTGAGCTGACAGCTATGAGGTATATCACTGACTTTGGATTAGAGCAAAAAAAGCAAGCAGGAAAGCAGACCAGCACATGGCCTGGTCCAGAAGATCCTCCACAAGAAAGTGCCCTATACACAACAGAGAAGGGCAGATGATGTTGGAGAACTGCAGCAGCAAACACCTGGAAAAGGCAACCATGGGCCCGGGCAGGTGACCATGCCTATAGGTGGTGGAATGAGCTTATCTACCTTTCCTTATCAAATTGTTTCATTTTATAGACTTGATTGAGGGGTCAGTGGAGTGGTTCTTCCCCAGTTGCAAGGTATGTAGGGTAGACCTCTCCATCTGATTCAGTCCCTCTGTCCCCACTTATAGCTGATGGAGAACAACAGTCATACTTAGGACTGAATAGTATGTGCTAAAAGTTCCTGCTTCTCTCCAACAGCTATAAGGCAGTATGGATGATGAGCTCAGATGTAGAAGCCTGCTTTGAAGGCATCTATAAGGAGCCAGATGAAGCTTACACTCAGCCTGCGATATCAGGGCAACTGTTTAGGTTGTGGGATGCCAAGTCCCTGATTATATTAGGCAAAGCAGGGACTCAGACTGATGTCTCCTACCTCATTCATTACTGCCATGTCCACTGGGCTTCTGGCTGTCTGGGATAGGGCTGTTCCCTTGCACTGTTTCAGTACCTGTCAATAAAGAGTGTCAGTGCAGATGAAAGGCATTGCTCTGACTAGATCACACAGTTGAGTGATTCCCTCAGAATTTTAGTAAGAAACTATTTCCTTGCAGATTTGCCCCATTTTGTTGCTCATTGATCGATATCAAAGAAGATCTAGCAAAAGAGAGAGTGTCCCAAGGCAGTTATATATATATATGTGTATATCTATATGATCATACAATATAAAATTATCCATTGCTTTCTGATCTAGTATTACCAAGAGTGTGCAGTATTTCTTGAAAACATATCAGTAGCTGATGGTGCATCTTGATCTACACAGAGAAAACCCTAACTGCATTAGTGCTTCCTAATGCAGCTGTGCTTGCAACCAAGTTAAAGACTATTTCCCATATTCACAAGAAATATCAGAATAAGAAAATTAGAGAATACAGTATGGAAAGTTTGTTCACACATAAGCAGTATTAGCCTGAGCAGCTGCCCTTTTCTGTGAGTATTGAAAGACACATCAGTGTATAACATTGTCAGAGGAGTTATATTTAGGATACTCCCTCATGCTTTGGAATACGCATTTAGTTCTCATTAGCCTTCAGCAGCATGGGTGGTTACAAAGACTAGCATCTGCAAATTTGGCGTGAATACTGTGAAAATAGCCTTTATTCTGATGTATTAGACACTCTGGATTAGTACACCAGCAGAATCCTACATCTGAATATCAGGGGGTAGCTCGACCCGTGTATGTCCATGTGTGTCTATCTCTACTTGTGTGACAAATCCTACCTACTCTTTCCTCTTATGTAAAGAGATGGGGAGGTAGGAAAAGGAGACCAATGAGGAGGTATAATGCAGAAACCAAACCCCAAACTAATACAAAAAGTTAGGTGGTAAAGCCTAGAAATAGATAAAATTGTATTATACCTAGAAAATTGTCCTGAGGCACTACCCACAGAATATAGGAACCTAGAAGACAGTTTTCAGTATGGGAACCCATATTTGTGTACCTTCATTCTTTATTTTAATTTCTTTTTTTCCTGACAAGCTAATTTTCTGTGGTTTGAAGACTATAAGCCCATGGTCAACTTCAGCTCAGATGAAAATTACATTTCAGTATTAACATTGATAGAGTATTCTAGAAGAAAACAAAGATGGAGAGATTGGTGATTTAGCTCCAAAGGGGAACAAGTGAAGAAGATCATTTTTCCTCCAAGACCAATGATTAATGAACAAATACATAACAAATATGTGAGAAGTGCTGCACATGAGATATTAAAAAGAGGTTCTGAGCAGGACTGCAAAATGAGACTGTAAAACAATGACAAGGCAAGAACAGGTAAAAAATGCAATAAGATTGCAGAGGAGGTTAACATAAATAATAAGAAAGTATTCAAGTATGTAAGGAACAGGGGGTCAGTGAAGGAGATGTGGTGAACATGATTTATTGACAGCATAGGTAGACATAGCCAGAAGCATTAATAGATTCCCTGCCTCAGTGTGCTTGCTGAGAGAACGGGGAGCAGATACAGAAGCAGGAAATAATGTCATGGGATTGTGATGCTGGAGAGAGTGGGGAGAAAAAGAAATAGGAAAGAAAATGGGAAAGCTCCCACTAACTTGCCTCATTTTGGAACACATTTTTTGAAAACGTATCTGATTTATAATTACGAGTGAAGCAAGACATGTCTTTCCTGTAAAGGTAGGTAATGCAGATTTGGCAATTTAATACACAAGCTGCTTTGGTGGAAGCAAGAAATGGAAAGAGCAATCAAATAGGGATGAAGTGGTGACAGAGAAGAAACAAACTTTTTAAAGCTAAACTCAATTAGTGTGATGCTTTGGACTTGTATACAACCCTAATAATAAATCACCAGGGAGTGAAAACAAACCAAAAAGATAGAAGAAAGCTTCCATGGACCAACAGAATAAGACAGAAAGTAAAGGTTTTTACTAGAGCAGTGTGCATGGAGAGACCAGAGTGGCTGGGAAGCTTTATTTCATTTTTGTTTTCTTTGAAACTCTGTAGTCATCTCCAAAAGCCCGCATCCACGGGCTGATCTTCCCAGCAAGAGCCAGGCAATGGGACCTCTTATTGCTCCATGGTGGGTAAACGCTACAGGGAAACACCAGGAAGAGGTGTGTTTGCGGGCACTGAAACAGGACATGCTGCCATCCTCCCACCTGCCTAAGGGAGATGTTCTGCCTGGGTGTGAAGAGATAATAGAGGCAACAAGCTTCAGACATGATGATGGGCTCCTCAAAGAATAAGAGTTATTGTGTGGTAATTGCTTGGATCATGGTGTTGCCTTTTACATCAGAGAGATAGGTACCAGGCCTCCCTGGGCATACGCTTCTCTGAGGAGGGTGAAGGAAGGCTTGAAGAGACAGGTTCAGGCCAGAACAAATGAGAGACAAGACAAAGTGCTTCAGAGCAGGTAAAGTGTCATAGCCATGATGCTTTCACCCTCTGATTCAGAAGCAAGGGTCACATCAAAATTACAATCTTACTGATGAGGATGTGGCTTTGACTTTTTTGCTAAATCTACTTTCTTCGTTATTGGCTCATTCCATCCATTTTTCTCCTTCACATACGGGTTCCTTCCTGATTGACTTGTTGACTGTCTGTTTTCTGGGGGCAAAGGCTGTCTCTTTTGTCACTTAGCTGTACAGTGTCACACAGACCCTGATCTGTAAAGTTTTAGATGCCACCGTCACATAAGTACTCATCACAAAAGAAACAGCTAAGCCTGATCTTCTGCCCTGGACCTGCACAACTGCAGGATAGGCAGAAGGCTTCAAAAATATGGTGGCTACCAGAGGGTAGGTGTGTTGTGTGCTGGTGGGGTGTGAGGTGAGAGCGTGTGGGGATGTTGAAGACAGGGAAGGTGGTAGGCCACGCTGAGAAACAGCACTCAACCAGCCTCACATGCACCAGTCCAGCGTCTGTTTGCTGAAAGATTTGGGGTGAGAGGTGTTTTAAGAAATAATCTGAAGTCCAAGGGTTCTTCTTATGCAAACCCTCAGCAGCTGGCAGCACGGAGGAAATGACTAATGTTGTGTTTGTTGTTTCCCAAGCGGCACTTGTGTGTGCAGAGCCTGTGGGAGGGGGAGAGGGGGATTCTCTCAAACCCTGTCTGCAAACAGACCCTGCTGATTGCTTTCTTTTCACTGCTAACAGCTTGGAGAGGGTAAAAAAAAGGGCTCATCCCAGTCAGCTTCACTTCACGTGGGGAGAGAGACACACTTCCCCAGAGAAACAGCCAAGGCAGTAACTGGTGGGAGGAATCAAACCTAAGATGTGCAATGACTAATGCTCCAAGTGCTCGCCACCTTTCCTGTGGGGTTAATAAAGAGACATAGTTTCCTTCAGGTTTGGAGCTGTGCCTCACTTGCTGTGGTTGCCACCAGTAACGCATGGGGAATACACACCTTGTCCAAGCTGGAGGCCCTGAAGTTACACCAAGTCAAAACTCTCCCTTGCTTCTTAATATCCAGTCCATCCATAGAGCTGGAGGAGCCACACTCACCGTTTTCTCCCACGTGTCTCTGTAGGAGATTACTGCCACTAATCCTGCAGGGAGAGAAGATGAAGAAATGAGGGAAATGGAGGGGGACTCCTCTCTTGCTTCCTGGGCAGCAGCAGCATTACCCTTACGACAGGGACAGAGTGCAGGTGTGGAACGAAAGAGGTATTTACAATGCGAGTGTGGTGTGACCAAAAACCATAGATGAGCCATTGATGTGCAACTGGGACTGGGGTAGTGGGAACTGGAATGAGAGCTCAACAAAAATACATGGAGACTTGCCTTTGACTTTCAAGGGCCTGCAACAGGGCTCAAAAGAGAGCTTTAATGGCAAATTTCTAAGCAGAGCAGAGACAATACTGCAAGGTTACCTGAGAACTGTACTAAATTGAATGATAAGAAGAAATGAACACTAGACTATTTATTTATTTATTTATTTGAAAGACAAACAAACAAACAACCCCCCCAAAAAAATAAAAAAAATAACCACCACCAAACAACCTAATGCCAGTCAAGGAAAAGCTGAACACGAAGGAGGGTGAAATGCTGCTAAATGCATCAGGATCCCTTCAGCAACATTTCAGTTTTACTAAGTCAGCCCTTGCTGTGAGTGGGTGTCTGCTCAAGTGAGACCTTGTGAGCAAACAAAGAGAGAAACTGAAACGCCCTCAGACAAGCAGAGGTCAGTTGTCTCCGTTGATGGGAATATTTTCTCCTCAGCATTTGGGGCAGTTGTTTGCTGCTATTGCTGCAAATCCGAGAAAAGTGCAAAAAATTCAGAAGCTGATGGTTTTTGTCACAAAGGCCACCTGGTCTTCAATGAGACCGCTTTTCTTGAACAAAGCACCAAATCAAAGCAAACCAAACTTTTGGTTTGTATATGCTGCTGTTGTTTGCTTCTCTATTGCTACTGTATAATTGTTTTCAAATAAATGCCTAAATGCTTTTTAGTTGTTGTTTTTAACCCTAAACACTTTCAGGATTATTTTGTTCAGAAAAGCCATAAGCCCCATTAACTGAACTGTTCTGGAAAACCTTCAGTTCAAAGAGCTTTCAGGAAAATAAAAGGATGTCCAAGCAATTTAAGCATATGCCAAAGAAGAGTGTTATCGTACCTGCTTTCAGAGAGGGCATGGAAGGAAAATGTATTTAGCAAGAACTAGTGGATTATTAAGTGGTTTTATCTCTGCTCGACATCTCTCTGTAAATAAGTCAAGGTTTGTTGCAATGTCTTGTGCAAGTGCTGGCAAAATTTAAAGCCTTAAACAGTGAACTGCTTTGAAGAAAGCTTATCTTCCTTATGGAAACAAATTGTGCCCATTATTTATATTTGTGGTAAAGCTTTATCAAAACATAAGAGAGTGACTTTAGCTTCCCGCCTTAAATAGGTTGATTATCTGACATCAAACTTAAACCTTGGATTATGACATAATGATAGAATATGAAAGGTACACTGTACTAAAAGCAAATAAACTGTTTCTTTATGTACCACCAGCAATGTTTTAAAACACAGATGTGAGCTCAAAATTATTCATTGAAGAAAGTAATACAACACCAGCAGGGTGTTAGCTTGGAGGAACACCTGTCGAAGCCAATGGGAAAATCTTAGTTGTGCTCCTTGGGCGTTAAATTGTACCCTCAACAAGTCAGATGCATCTGGTACATGTACCACTGCTCTGGAATAAATTATATTATGATCATGGAGAAATAAATATAACATAGGCTTCTTACTTGGATAGCAACTGGAAAAAGAAATTTTTTTGCTTGCCTTCAATTATTTACATTCTTGAACAGTTTTTCTTACTTAATGTTGGTTTTTTTTCTGCCTTTCTCAGTCATGAAAGGTTAGCCTTGCTAATTACAGCTTTCAGTTATGGATCTGGTTTCCTTTTTTGACTCCTACAGAAATGTGCAGATTTGTTGTGTTAGGATTTCCAGTGCTTCAAGTGAGTAGAAGTAGCATTCCAATATTCCACACACACACACACACCCCCCCCAACAAACAAACAAACAGACAAAACCACAATTGGATTAGATTGGATAAGTTAAACAATTTTTCTCAGTATTAATATAGAGAGACATATATCTAGTTTTGGTTTTAAGGTACTCGGAGCTGACATCAGTGCTTCAGTTTAAGAGCTGCCTTTGCTGTTTTAGGTTAGGTATTGTGGAACACAGGACCTGTATGAAAGTAAATATATCTAAGATCACTGTAAGTAATATTTGAGGCTGAAACAACCTTCCTCCAAGGATTTGAAACTGGGAATAAGTTTAGAAGCCTGGAATGGTGAAAGGAGAGCCACTGGATTATTTTGCGTTGTTCCTAGTGCATCCCTAAGTTACATCCCTAAGTTACATCCCTAGCTTGTGATTTGGGTAAGGAATAAAGGGGTTCAAGCAAGCCTTGTAGACCTTCTCTTTCCAACTCTCTGGTTGCTCTCCGGAGACCTTCTTACAATGTTTTTACTGGGCACAGCTCATCTTGCCCAGAGCATAGCGGTGGCTAGGCACAAGATCCGGGCTCTGCTTCACAGGAGGTCTGGGGAGCCAGGAGGCTCAGGGTGCCTGGTGGGTGCTGCAGAGCTGCTGACATTGGGAGCCCCAGCACAGCTGGTGGGTATGGTCAGCCTTTCCAATTTTGTTTGTGGTTTTCAACATCCCAGGGAATATATTGCATTTGGCAACACAAGATACCAGGTGTCAAGAGCTACGTTTATAAAAAAAAAAGAAATTTCGAAATTAACTCAAGAAGTTGATACAACCCCAGAAAAAAACCCTCATGAATATCCTTACCTCCCACCCACAGTACTGTAAGCCAACAGCTTTGAAATGATGCATTCCCTGGATAGGACAACTTAATCTCCTGTCTACTGTGTAGAAAAGGTACCTTAGCCTTTGGTCTGTTGTTTATTTCTGGGAAAGATGGTTGAAGGTGAGACATATTTTGTGCTGTACAGTGACATCTTTGCCATGTAGAGACCCACACATCTAAAATGAAGTGTTTTAGTACTCACACTGCCCCTGGATTGGAGTATCTGAAGACTTTACAACCTTGCTATGTTTGTTTCCTTGACACCCAACACACGCGGAAAGCAAGAAAGTACTAATTATATCCTCTCACTGGATGGAGAATGAAGGCAGGGAGAGACTGAGGGACGTAGCTCAAAAATCTCCTGAGCAAATTCCTCCTTCCTCCATCTTTACCACTGACATGATGTGTGCCCTTGGGTAGGTTACTTAATACCTCTTCTTCAGCAAACCAACTGTATGTGGACAGTATTGGGAGGGTGATATCAGCAAAGCAATAATAATACTCCTGTGCTGAAAATGTTGAGTGCTGAGAAAATGAGCTACTGCCCACAGAGAGTGCTACAAGTTTCAGAAGTTTCATTGGTATATCAGAGAAGATGCTTTCAGAGAAATATAGGACATCCTTCAAACTATAAAGTTCAGACAAGCAGCATGGAAATACTGTCAGCACACTCTCTGATAGACCCCTAGCCCTATTTTAGTAGAAATATGAATAAATGAACCAGTAACAATACCAGATACTCCTTCATCTTGCAGACTGATGTAGCCCAGAACTTTAACAAAAGTTTAATAATATTCAGATAGTCACATGAACAATGTGTTTTCATCCTCTTGAACTTCCTGCATCTGTAGGTTTAGTCAGCACTGGATACATGAAGTGCTGACTAACATCTGATGTGGTGTTAAGCACTTAAATGAGAGCCTGGACAGCAGTAGCTGGAACCCTGGTCACGAAGGAGAGTAGAGCAGGGAGCTGGAACCTCCCACTGAAATTGCACAACCCCAGGCATGGGGTTATTTTACCTTCCTTTTAACTTCGCTTGCAAACTGGTACAGAAGTACAGAGCAAGCATCGTTATTAGATGCAATAAGGAGTAACAAACAAAAGTATATCTCTTTAAATGCACAAAAATAAGTTTGGTCAGGAGTACTTTGTTGACCTTACTGAAATAACTCCTCCTCTGACCCAGATACAGCATGTGTAATCCATTTTGTAATGTTACTACAATGATCATCAAGATTTCTACCTTGATATGACATCTGTAGCTCAGGCGTTCATTGTTCTGATCAGCAGCGTTCTCGTGGTTGTGTTGCTACCTGGGCAGCTGCTGACACCAAAGAGACTTTAGCTGTATAAGATCATTTGAAATTTGCAGCAGTGGAGCATTTAGGATTTGCAGACAAAACCATTAAAGTATGGGCAGGATAGTTTTCTTTCCCTCTAAATATGAAGGAAGAGGACACAGGGACGACACTTCATTTAATTTGGATTAAAAGAATGCTGTGAGGTTTCATTTTTTTGGAAAGGTGAGTTTTGATGTTACCTTAAACTGGTAAAAAAATATATATGAAAGTTCTGGTTGAAACTGTTTCCTCTGGAGTTTATTTCTAAAATCAAAACGCCTCTCTGATTTGAAGTTCTGAACCCCACTGCTGTGAATAAAAATGTGCAGCCATTTCATTTATTCATTTTGGAAGAATGAAAGAGGCAATGAGTAAAACTGCAGTGGGGTGAGGAAAACCTGCTGATCAGAATGAAGGTTACTTATATTACAATAAACATGTGTTGGTCTTCGCTAATATTGGTTTAAGTCACAGTCTCATTTGAACTCAAAGTTCTTTTGCTTTGGCTGCTCAAAGGACACAATTGTCATCAAGGAAGTAAAATCTCTTCTGTTCCCCCAGCTGGAAGAAAAGAGATCGGAGGTGGCAGTGGAAGGGACAGGGCACAAGAAAGAAAAGGAAAGGAAGGCAGACGCTCGCACACAACTTCTTACAATGGCTCCAGCATGCCCTTCCATTGGCAGGAATCCTTTTGATCAAATCCTTGCCCTGGACTGAAAGCGATTTAATGAGCATACAGACACCGTCTTTTTTTTTTTCTGGGTCTATTTTGTGTTCTTAAGGATAAGTAAAGTGTGCACTTAAACGATCCCATCTGTGCTCCTTAAATAAGCTCTAGAGGAAACGCGTAGTGCTTGAATGTAGAGGCTGAGCGCTGCCATCCTGAAGGACAGAAGGAAAATAGCAGAGGAGGAAATTTGAAGTCAACTTGTTTCCTTTAACAAGTTGGGGTTTTCTGGGAGGAGGAATAGACAACCTGCAGAGAGGGGGGGATTTGGGGACCGTGGAGTGTTTTATGGAAACTCTTACTAAATTTTCCCAGCCCTAGTTTCTTTAAGATTCCCATCAAGGTGGTGGTGGTTCCCCTAGCTCCTTCTGCCTGCATCCCGCAAGAGACACCTGATGCCATGCTGAGTGACAGCACCCAGCCTCTACAGGAGGATGCCCCACACAGCTTATAGTGGGAATTTTGTTCTTTAGACTCAGTCCTAAACCTACACTGTTAATTCTGCAGCTGGGAAGGATGTGCATGATTTGGTCTGCAGTGGTGATCTATCAGCCCCTGTGCTCACCACCACGCTGGGGGCAGGTATGGGACTCCATGGAGGAGCTCCCTTTGGTGTCAGTCTGAGTGTAGCAGTTTCATGGAGCTCAGGAAAAATTTGCTTGCCTGGACTACCAACCTGGCTCTTCCCATGAGCCCCAAAACACATTAAAGGAGTAGAGAGGAGGGGAGGGGAGGAGAGGGGAGGGTAAGGAAGGGAAGGGGAGGGAAGGGAAAAGATTACACTTGACAAAAGGTAAATGCAGTTTAGTTGAACACATATTATTATTCTGAGGCATCTGTGGAAAAAGGCAAACTATGCCAGTATGTCACAAGCTGCTAACAGTTACTGGAAATCAATAAAGGGACCCACTTGGCTTGGAAACGTTTATCATTAACTTTCGATTTACCTGTTAGTTTTCAAAGACAGAGATGCAGGAGGATGGAAACCAAGAACTTTGTGCAGAAGAACCAGGGCCTTCCCCAAACTGGGATGGTGAGAGTGGAAAGAAAGTTTTGCCTTGATAGCAGCTGCCAAAATCAGAAGTGTTTTCAAAGTTTTTTTGACGTGAATCATGGGAGGTGCAACTATTAGGATTTGCAGTTAAACAGGAACCCTGTAGAGTCCTGGTGACAAAGATGTGACATTTATGGTTTGTGACTGTTATTCCACATATGTGAATTGCCAAAACAAAACCTTAGAAATGGCAACTTTTATTTGTGACTGATGCAGTTTGCAAACACTGAAGTGGTGTCTAGTTTAGCTCAGGTATCAGCTTCTTCCCAGGTAGAGCTGCTGCCTTGAGCTGGTTGCTCCAACAATATTACCAATGCTCTTTCAATAATGGGAGCATTATTACTGCATAGCTTTGGCTTGGCTAACAGGTATGTGTGAAGTAACCGTATATTTTTAGGGATGTGGTCCTGGGTCAACAGTGGAAATTTATCTCACAGGAAATAATTTTGATGAGTCCGTAGTTTACCTAGTTAAATATTTCACCCCCAGTGATGGTACAAACAGCTCTGTAAAAAAGGTAAACTGCCAAATATGGATACCAAGGAAAAGCTTCCCTAATTTACAATATTTAGGTATTCATGTAGATTTTTTTAACTGGTGGTGGTAATTCAGCTCATACCATTATTACTTCCATTACTGTTTTTTTAGCCATCTTCTTGGTTATTTTTCTGAATAACATCCTCCAACAGTGACTGTTCTGTAACTTAAATACGTGATCTGTAAAACACTTGCACTTTAATTTTACTGCTTTAGTTCCTTTAGGAGCATCAGATTTATCCCATGTAGATTATTCATTAATCTATACAATTCTGCTCATTTTCCTGTGAACTAACCTGAAGTACGGAAGGAAGAAGACTTGTGCATCAAATCAATTTTGCTTCCATCCTTGCAAACAATTATTTC
Organism: Thinocorus orbignyianus; assembly: GCA_013400375.1. Taxonomy (NCBI): domain Eukaryota; kingdom Metazoa; phylum Chordata; class Aves; order Ciconiiformes; family Thinocoridae; genus Thinocorus; species Thinocorus orbignyianus. The sequence continues at coordinate 127,263 of VXBW01002013.1, read as the reverse complement.
TGCTGCATCTTTTTCAATCCGTCACACTGGCAGGAGGATGCCTCTTTTTTTCTTCAACAGTACAATATTTTAATGTAATTCTCATTCACTTAACCCATCTTGACAATTAAGAAAATGTTCCACCTGGTAAGATTTAATTTTAAAATATTCATCAGTTTATCTTTTTTTCCCAATTTTTATGATAGTTTTTCCTTTCCAAATTTGGGGTGATTTTCCTTCTCTCTATCCAAATAATAGTCCTACTAACTGGCATATGCCTACACACCTTTATAGACAGATCAATCTATGTCTATGTTCCTGTGTATACACAAACACCCAGCTAAACTGGCTCCACTTATTTCAGTCAGCATTTCAAACAACTCATGCTTCCTGCCTATGAGCTGTATTGGCACAGGGCAATTTAGGAAATAATTAATTCATTAGCTAATCTCAAGGATACCTGAACAAAATACCAAAACCAACAGAAACAAAAACTTCGGGGGTTTCATCTGTTAGAAGGAACATGTAGAGAATTCAGATGGTATGCGAGTAACTCAGAAAATGTTTGTGTGGAAAATTGTCCATGCATTTTATTACTCGTTCACAAAAAAATCTCAGTGCACAACTTAGCTAAATTACCGGCGAAGTTAAATTAAGCATGCACACTTAGAATTAAAAACACCCCTTCTGTCTGCCACACACAGGCCACCAGTTCATAGGGAACAGCAACACAGAAATGCCTGCTCTTCAGTCTGTCATGAGATCGCAGAAGTGCATCCTCTTTATTTTGTGAATAAAGTATTAATAGAAAAACTGGACTTAAACAAGGACATAAAAAAAATAAAATTGCATCAGGATGCACGTCTTCTGTGGTATTATACGAATCACACCAAAGCACTAATTCCCTTATCAGAATAATGCAATAGTCACTACTGATAGTGTTGCAGTGTCCCATTTGTAAGTTCCAGTATTTTGGAAACATATACTACAACTGAATATTTGGAATATTTCACTATTAAAATTTGGCCTGTGTATTTTTTTTTTTTTTAAATTTCTTGATATTTGCTGTTCTCTCAGACAGTGCTATATATATGTATATACATGTGCCATTGTCTTTTCTTTCCTGTAGAAATTATCAAAGTCATGTATTTTCAAACTAAATTGAACTAGTCAGATTGCTGGTACCCCATATGGTACCTCCATAGCCCATAGGCTCGGCTATGCCATGATGCATATAGAGGGAAACCTCAGTGCCTTCAAAGGAAAAAGGTCCAGAACATCAGTGGTTTGGATGCTGTGGTAGTATAAGACCAGTTTTGTGCTATGATACTAGCCATGCTTCTCAAGAAATTCGTGACACTCCTTGGAAGTGACTGCCACTGTTTATGAGGTAGAGGTGGGGTTTATTCAAGGTGGATCAAGTGTTCATGTGAATTTATATGCTCTCATGTGAATAAATGGTATTTAGAGTGACCAGGGGCACAGAGTGGGAAAGAAAGATTTATATTTCTCTATTTTCCTTTCTTTGAGCAGCTTACTGCCAGCCAGACTTACATAGGTATTTGGGTACTGGAAGACCCGGTAAGTGTCTAGTGGGCCTTCCAGGCCTTTTTGCAACAATAATGACGTATGGTCATAAGAGAGGCTACAGAAGCTAACCAAGCATTTTAAAAGATCTAGCAAAGGAGCTCTCTGAACCATTAATGATGATTTTCAACAAATCTTGATGCCCTAGGGAGGTTCCAGAAGGCTAGAAGAAAGCTTATATAGAGCCAACATTTAAAAAGGTTAAACAGGATGACTTGAGTAATTATAGGCCTGTCAACCTGACATTGATCCTAGGCAAAATACTGGAACAGCTGATATGAGACTTGATTAATAAGGAATTAAAGGAAGGTAATATAATTAATGCCTTTCAACATGGGTTTATGGAAAATAGATCTTGTCAAACTAGCTTGATATCATTTTTATGAGATTACAAGCTTGGTTGAGAAATGTAATAGCACTGATGTAATGTACTTAGGTTTCTGTAAGGCATTTGACTTGGTACCACCTGACATTTTGATTAAGAAAGGAGAATGCAACAAAATTATTGCAGCAAACATCAAATGGATTTAAAAAAATAGCTACTTGGTACATCTCAATATGTGACTGTAAATGGAGAAACTGCACTGAGCAGGTTTGTCTCTGTTGGAGTCCTGCAGAGAATGGTTCTGAATCCAAAGCTGCTTAACATTCCTATGTCCTCAAAGAAGAGAAAAGCAAACACTATAGATTATACTTACAGACCACACAAATGCTGAGAGAGTAGAAGATAGTAAAAGGAATATGTTGCTGATACAAAACAAGCTGGATGTTTTTGTAAAACTTTCATATTTTCATTCTAGAAATAGCAAAAATCGACCTGCTAGGACCTTACAGGTAGTAGTGTGACTTTTTAAAAGACAGAAGTCCTTACAGATTGATGCCCTCTACAGCTACCTGAAAGGAGGTTGTAGAGAGGTGGGTGTTGGGCTCTTCTCCCAAGTGAATAATGACAGGACCAGAGGAAGTGGTCTGAAGTTGTGGCAGGGGAGGTTTAGATTAGGTGTTAGGAAAAATTACTTCACTGAGAGAGTGGTCAGGCACTGGAACATCCTGCCCAGGGAGGTGGTGGAGTCACCATCCCTGGAGATATTTTAGAAGAGTGTAGATGTGGCACTTCAGGGCATGCTCTAGTGGCAGAGGTTGTAGGCTTTTTTTGTGTGTATATGATTGGACTTGGTGATCTCGGAGGTCTGTGACGATTCCGTGATTCTGTAATAATGAGTAAAAGAAGCTTCCAGTGCACTGTGGTACCTAAAAGTGGTCATCATTGAATATGTAGCAGGGAATGTCAGGTCTGAGCAAGGTGAGTTTATATTACTACTAGTACTGGCACCCATTACATGTCTTTTGGAGAACAGGGTCCCATTCTGAATCCCAGCTCAATCAGGACATTTGTGAGATGAGGAGCACTTGGAGAAGACCCCCCAAGAACATGCAAGGAACTGGAAGAGGTGATTTATTGCAAAGGGCTTAATGAATTCAACATTTCCTCCAGAAAACAGAGCTCTAACATGGTAAGCTAATTACAGCCCAAAATTATGTGATTCGTTCTGCCCAACTTTTCCCAACTAAAAGGTAGGAATATGGTCTAGGTTCCATGCTTTGTCACCCTTATGCAGTCAGTGCAGAAGTTAGGTGTCTCCAGTGTGCAACTAATCCCAAACGGAGATAGATGCAATGAATTGCCTTCTGGTAGTGCCTGTTTCTCTCAGTTGATTACAGAAGGATCCCTGAACACTGGGTGAGACAAGATGCTTCATTTTTGCATGGTTAAAGTTAAATGAGATAATCCCACACTAATTGCCTCCATGGGGAATGTAATTTTTAAAATGAAGGCTCTTCAGTCTGTTAAATAACAGGCTCTGAAGTTTGGAAGTTTTATAGGGACAAATTCAGATTAAAAATCAGGTGCACATTTTTCTCAGGGAGTGTAATTAACCTTTGGAGCAAATTACCAAGGGTTGTGGCACTTTCTACAGCGGTGGAAATTTTAAAATCAAGATGGAATGTTTTTTCTAAAAGATTTGCTCTACTTAAAATGCACTGATTTGGGGAAATTAAGTGGCTTGCGTTGTACAAGAGGTCAGAGAAGATCATTGCTTTCGTCCTTTCTGGACTAACGATATGTGCCTCTACACCTTGCAATGGTAGAACACCTTTAAATTTTTTTTCCTGAAGTCTTTCCCTATTCCTAAATTTCCTTCCTGCTAATAGTAATTAGAATTCCCTGCCTCACAGTACAAACACATTAAGGGCTTTGAGGTGCGTAAATATCCTGGAAATGAAGTCCATGTAAAAATTTAGAGTATGCTGAAGAAACATAGACAATTAGAGTAGACAGAGCTCGAGTAACATTCATGGCCCAAGTGATGATTGTGTGTTAGCCTCGTTGGAGGCGGGTGTTGACTGGTTACCAAATCTATTGCCGGCTTCCATATAATTAGGGCACAACTGTCTTGAAAAAGATACCCGGTGTTTTCAAAAATATCCCGCAAAATGTCCCACATTTTCCTTTGTGCAATAGACACTGGAGCAAGGCCAGATCCACCCTGCTCTTGGCCTCCACACCCTGGTGGTTCATGATTCAGGCTACCGAGGTCACACTGTTGATGTGGGGTTAAGTGAACAGGAAAGCCATTAAAATTTATGTGATTTTGGCAATGCGCTGTGTTTTCCCTGTCTCGATTCTATGACTGGATGGATCAAAAAAAAAAAAAAAACCTAAACAAAAAAATAAAAACCAGAAAAAGAAAAAAAAAGAAAGAAAAGACTGAAAAGAGGGAAGGACTACAGTTATTCAGAGAGTTTTCTTCAGTCTGACTTTGACTTGATTATCTAGAATAAAGTCTAAATGCCCATTGCCACAGCATGCAGTGATGGACAAGGTACATTTCAGAAGCATTCAGAGAGGTTGAACAACGTCTAGAGTTGGATGCAATTTCCATTTACATTGTTTTGGGTGACCAATTGGTTTTTATGCAACACACAAGTGAAAAGCTTTTAGCGTTTGACTGAAAATGATCGGGGCATGTATTTTAAAAGCAACTGCATTGGCTGGTAGAAATTGTAATTCAGATACCTTAATTTCTTATTCTTGATATGAGCTAGGTTTTTGCCTATCTTTCCCAAGATGCACTATAATCTTAGATCAGAGCATCCTGTCCATTTAATATAAATAGAACGTATACGAACAAATGATTATTTTTCTGCAGGTCTCCAGTGGGACTGGAGATCCATGGTGCCAACTAGCTAGCAGAATGCTTCAGACTAAGAAACACATGGGCTGCAAGCTGGGGAGAAAAAGTATGTTCTGGAAATCAACAGGGACATAGATAAGAAACAGCAAGTGAAAAATACGCAAGATAAAGTGTGAACACTCTGCACAAGTGGTATCATGTTGAGTGATTCCTGAAGGAAGTGATTTGAGAGAACAAATCCACTTTAGCTAGCATGCCTTAAATCCATGGTCCTCAGCAGTTTCCCTTGATGCAAGTGAGGGCAGGATTTTGTTGTTAAAAGTTCTGATATACATGTCTTGAGACGTAGGGCTCAGGATAATGGATCAGGTAGTTCACTACTCATTATTGCTATCAGGTTCCCATCCCCACCTGCAGTGCAGGAACCTAATGGGCCACACAACTATTGGTATGAAGCTCCTGATGCTCAGCTGTAAGTAGAAACCAGCACAAATCTGATAAACTGTGGGCCTTACCACCCTGCAAAGCAAAGACCCTGGCATTGGGGTAGGTGGCCCAACACCCTCCACCTCCTTTTCCACACACTTTGGCAATGCTTTTAAAAATCTCTCACAACATGCTGAGAAGGAGAGGATAGCATAAAAGTCCTTGGGTTGTATGGTCAAATCTCCTCTAGATGCCTTGGAGAATGATGTCTCAAAGTGTTTACATTTGAGCTAGGGGCACTTAGACCCTTGGCTGAAAATGCTGAATACTGAGAGGGAGAAGGAATTTGCAGTCAACCCAGAGAGACAGACCAGTGTGGCTGAACATCTCCCGAAAGCAGGATCAGTCATACTTTGCCAGGGAGGTTTCTCCACCTGAGATGCAAGAAAGCCACACCTCTGTGACACTAGCTTAGTCTCCCTGTATTAGAGGCCTGTGCTCTGATACCCAGCAAGCAATCGGTCAAATGCTACCTGGTAAATTCAAAACAAACCCAACCCAAGAGTCATAGCCAGGTCTTCCTCCCCAACTTTCACTTTCCATGATGATTTTCTGCCTGAATACATATAAAAGGAACCGAATGGGAATTCAAATTCTGTGACAACTCATTATAGTTTTTTCTGCTTCAGTAACCTTATTGATTACAGAAAAGGCTGATTGAATGTATGCTTCATATTTTTTTCCCAAACACTTTCAATAAATCCCCTTTATGCACTGCAACAAATAAATAAATAAATAAGTAAAGTGTGTCTTCCTGACAGCTGGTTGTAGAGTAAACTTAGAGCACCTGCTTTTTTCTCTTTTGTTCATTTTTTACTGCTAAATGAATAACACTTAACACTAAATAAAGAAGGAGGGTGACCATGGCTACTGAAAAAGATTCAAAGGCAGTCTGTGTGTTGCTTGTAAAGAACTGATTGCAAACATGTAGTGTACAGCAGATAACAATATTCCTGCACAATAATCTAGCAGTAATTCACATTGTGGTTTAAGTGCCAGATTCTCATGAAAGCCACTGAACAATCTAAGGCAACTCTACTCTGTCAGGTGCCACACATTTCTTTGGCAAATTTAGCTGATAACGCTTTCAAAGGTGCTGGTAGGACAAGCAGAGTCCTTGAAAGCTGGCAGAAAGGGACACAAGCAACTTTACCTTATTTTGGCCTCATCTGTAGGAGGGTTTGGGGAAAAAAAACCCCAACCTTCTTGAGGTCTTGATTATTTTGTTTGTAAATAACCATCTGCTCCTTTCTGATCAAGAGCCAGCATAGTAAGGTATGACCCCAGGGAAAGCTGTGATTGATACTCCGCCACCTCTGTTAGCGGGGGTGCCGCACAAAAGATAGCGTTAGGCTCACCAGTGGCCCATGATGAAAAAGAATACACTTTCTTTAAAAATGGAAATGATCTGATGTTGTAAAGGGATGCAGGTGGCATAGGGGAAAAGCCCAGCCATCAAACACCTCTTTTCTGTCATACCTATCTACCCTCCCCTCTCCCGCTTGTTTGTTGGTCCAGCTGCTGGTCTTTGCTCCAGAGAGGGAGGCTGCGCCGCCGGGGCCGGGCAAGGCAGGCACAGCATCACCCCACCGCTCCTGCTGGCTGCCCACACTCACATCTCTGTCACCAGCTCACCACTGACTCAGAGTGTGACCTTGGGCAAGTCCCCTAAGCTCTTCGTGCGTCAGTATATCTACTGGTGAACTAGATATAATACCTTTACTGAGGATTATGGCAATTAAATGCTGTTTGTAAAGCGCACTGAGTTCCTCCATGCTACCGAAATGAATATTCTGTCTACGAGTTTGCTGTGCTGATCAATTGCAGTGTACCAGTGAGAGCAGCTGCTAAGTTTCTGCGCTGTCTTCCTCTTTTCCAAGGACTATGGGGACCTGTCCTGGGAAGCAGGAGCGCTTAAGAGATCAAGAGCTTTTTTGACAGAACAGAATGGTTTGGGTTGCTATTGTTCTGTCATTTGTGTTAGTCCTTTTGAATGCTCTGTTTAAAAAATAAAATAAATATATCAGCCACCAAGAAGTGTTTTTGGCTATTTAACATTTGAAAAATCAGTTGCTGAGAATTGTTTCTGACTATTCGGTGTTTGCACCCTTCTCTTCAACCCAGTATTCACACTGGTAAAGCTCTACTTGTTACCGGGCAGAAACTGGAGGGGAAACTGTTCAATGAATTTAAGAAAAAAAAACCCAACACCCGAGGTTGGGGGAAATAGGTTATAAAACCCTCTGGTGTCTGGTGGAATTTTTACTTAGGTATTTCAGCCTAATGTGCTTTTAGTGGAAAGGTTCCAAAATGTACAACCAGGGGAAAAAAAAAAGAAAAAACTAAAAAAAAACAAAAAAGGAAAAGAAGAGAGGGGGAAAAATTCCCAGGCAAAATAACTAGAGGTAAATTCAGTGTTTTTCCACTCCAGTGCCCACAACCTTTGCTTTTATTCTGGTGCAAACAGCTGCAGGTGCCTCAAGTCAGCCAGTTCTATCTATCTGCAATGTCATCCATGTTCACTTGCAGCACTGGACTTTCGATTCTGTCAGGGTGCCAATCCAACGGGCCGCCAGGCACTGCAGCTGACAGTCAAATCTGTAATGCTGAATCCTTCTTCTGGAAAAAAGGGCTAAAGAGGTTAATACACTCAAGTAAGGATAAACACACCAGCTGTTATAGTTTCTAATATTTAATGTCATTATCAAATAAAATAACTCCTAAGAAATAAAAAATATGCAACCTCCAAATCACTCATCTTTGCTAGTATTAATAAATTATCTTAAAAGCCTACACTATAAAATAATAATAGAGAGCCTACAATTAAAGTCATAATTGTTCTTCTCCTCTGCTGATGTTGCTCTGCACTGATATCATTACCTTTTGGTGTTCCATCAATACTTGTATCATGCACTGCACAGTATCTGTAGGATAATCAGGGATGGATTATTGGAATGTAAATGAATACATTTTAACTACTTTTTTTTTTTTCCCCCAAGGGTCTTGTTGAAATATTTTATCTAACTGATTTACTGAATGTAATTATTTAAAGATTTCATTACTCTTGGTCTTTTTCTTTTACAAAAACCTGCTTAGGATCATAAGAATAATGGGTCCTGCAACACTGAGAGCGATTTTATGTTTATGTGTGAAATCTCAAAGGATGCCCTCCAGAACTCATTACTGGGACTAAATATTTTTTAGAGGGTCAGTAAGTGAACGTACGTTTTCCTGCCGTCATTACGGCTACAGCTTCTACTGCTGTTTGTCAGTGTGGATTAAACAGGGGATAACTCCAACACATTCAGAAAGGTTGAGAAATCCACACAAACACACAATGGAAGAGGCTTCACAGCCTGCCAAACAGCCTGCAAGGAGCTCTGCTTCCAGCTTACGATCTATGTTATAGCAAGACACATTCACTGCCTTATACTTAAATGTGTATGACAAATTCTGAAAAAATCCTTGAATTTTAGGATTTATCAGCCAGCCATTTCAAATCGCATCAGCCTAAAGCTTGTCAATCCAGTTACACTTCCTTTTTGGTTTTACAAGTTTTGACCGAAATTTGTTTCTCCGGCTATTGCTTAACTGTGGGCAGAGGCACGGAGTTGGTGGGGACTTTGGGGCATGACTTTGTCGGTAAAGGCAGTGCTGCTGCTCGAAGCGGGATCGCTGCTCCCACCAGCCACTCCGAGGCACAAAAGGAGGTATTTGCCCTCGTTGTGTACTTCTCCAAATCCATCTTAAATGTGACTAATGTTGTTCTTTTGCTGGCCTTCTCCACACAGGTGCATTTAACTCCTGCACTGTATTTTTTAAACAAAGTATGGATTATGGAAAAAAATAATAAAGTTGAGTGTTTGGGGGTTTTTATTTTTCTTTATTTTTTTTTTTTTCCCCTACTAGTGTGATACCAGGTGTAAGGTAAAGCAGGCTGAATCACAGAAATTCCTTCCCATGACAAAAATGGTCATTTTGAAATTAACTCTCTCCCCTCTCCTCTCAAATTGTGATATTTTAAATTTTTGGTTTTATTTTTTTTTTTTTTCCCCTGGGAAATGTTCTCTGGAAATAAAAAATCTTTCAGTGGAAGCAAACTGGAATTTCTTGGGGCTTGCCAGCTGCCTGCTGAAAAGGGAGAGCTGCAGGAGCCTTGTCGGCAGGCTGCTGCAGGCTGGCCACCCCGTGTCTGCCTCTCCTCCTCCTCCTCCTTCTCCTCCTCCTCCTCGCCTTCCCCCTAGCCTGGCTGCTGGGGAGGCAGCTGGGCTGCAGGGCCGGCAGAGCGCCAGGGCACTCAACCTCCCCTCCTCCCTCTTCCAGACCTGCTGCATCTCCCCAGCTGCCTGCCTGGAAGACTATTGTCAATTTTGCTCTCTCCCTGCAGACGACAACAAAATCGACAGGGGCCTTCCAGCCAAGCAGCCATGGAGCCATCAGTTTGATTTTTCCTAATAGAAAATCAGAAATTTCTGGCAAAATTGAAATTTTCCCATAAAAGAAATCCCAATTTTATAAAAGGCATATTTTTCCCTCAGAAAGTCATTCCAACAGAACATTCCCAGCTGCTGTAGTTTGAGAGACCTTTGAATTAAAGTCTATAGAAAAAAAACTGCTCATGTGCTTGGCTGTGAAATAAGGGTGGGTGAATGGAGTCAAATGCAAATAGAAACTGCCTGAGAACCAACGTGCAGGGTCCCGCCATCTAAGGATCAAACCCAGGGTATTTGTGTGACCTTAAAGGAGCTATAGGGGATCATAGCTTTACTATAAAGTACTAGAGATGATAATTAATACTTACATAGCAAGGTTATGTGTCTTTTGAATAATTTACACAGGTTTGAACTCTTGTGAGGATAATTCCCAGCTCACAATTACCACCAAACTGGTTCAGAAAAGCATTCAAGCTTTTGTGGCCTCATCAAAATAGAAACCTTTTCAGCAGCTGCACATCAGACACTAAGAGAAAGAGGGGGAAAAAATGAAATTTCACCCAGAGTACTGCTACAAAGTCACCTTTGTCTCTGTTTTATCTGCGTGCTGTTGGGGGCGATTCTCCTGGTGGTGAGTGATCCAGCGCTCCTGCCTGTGTCATCCATTCCTGTGGATTTCAGGAGAGAGAGGACCCGGTGCCAGCGATGTTAAGGAGCCTCAGTGCATGACCTGAGCACACCTTTCAAAGGGATGCAAGGTGAGAAGGGGCCGGCAGTCAGCACCAGCATCCTGTGCAGGTTTCCCTCTGTGCTGTCTCCAAGTCTATGCTGAACACATCGCCCTTCCTTCCAGGCGCAGGACAGCAGGTTTGACTTGGAAATGCTTCCCCCTTTGTGGATTTCCCCTAGCTAGGATTCCTCGGTTGGGTCAAATGCCAGCTCCTGTTTTCCAGAGGAGCAGGAGACGTGCCTGAGGAGCCAGGCTCTTAGCTCCTGAGTAGGACTGTAGAAGCAATTTTGAAAATATTTCCTTGTGATCTGACACTACCTTTCTCCCAGCGACCTTGTAACAACAGTGAGGAGCATGTAGCACAGCCTATGCTCAGGCAAACATCCCACTGAAGTCATCTGGAGCTTTATCTGAACAAGAGCTGTAAGAGGGTCAAATGTAGCTCCATTTGTGCTCCTGAGTGGTGCGAGGCCTTGTGCAGGCTCTTCACAGCAGGTGAGTTTCGCTCCAACGGGAGCAGCTCCTCGCAGAACAGCGCAGGAGCCTTTTACATGCTCTGGAAAGGTTTTGCCAGTAAAGAAAAGGCTTTGCATTAAACAATCAAAAATGCAATGCAAAATAAATTTTTCCAATGATGGAACGTGAATAAAAAATGGTGAAAACCAGGGCGAAGCCATGGAGGTGGGGTGGGGTGAAGCCCCCCTGCATGGTACCCGGCAGGCAGATCAGCCCCACTATGGTGGCCATGCATTGAACTTCCTACGGCACTGATTATACCCCATCTGAGATGCTCCTAATATGGAGGCACAGCAGGGTGAGTTAAAGGATGGAGTGGCAGCTTTTTCCTGAATGCACTAGCCTTCCCAGGTATGAAACAAACCCTTTATTTGCATGTAAATATTTGCAATTAATTCTTGATAGTTTTGTTTTCAAATGTTCATTAAAACTTCTCTTCCCTACATTTTATGCGCAGAGATCAGTCTTTGGCCAATATCTTTCATAAAGTGCTGAAATTTGCCCTTTGAGGCATCAGATGGAGTAGTCAGATTGTCAAATAAGTCTCCTAATTGAAGTGAACGCTGGCACAATATTTGTCTTTTGAAAATAAACATTGCCAGCAAAGTTGCAGGTCCACCACTCTGTGTGCGCTCTGGCAGTGCTGGAGAGCCATGGAGCGTAGAGCAAGAAAGGGGGAGTTTGATAGGAGGAATAGTTTGGAAATGAGTACATTAGCATATTGCTTCAGTGAAATACCAAGCATGCTAGAGTTTATCAAAACAAAACCAGCAAAAGCCCTCTTTGTGTTGAAGTCACATGTAGCAAGGAATAAATAAATATTCTCTTTAAGCAATGTATTTGCATTTTTATATCTTAAAGGGTCAGAAGCAGACACGGGAAATCAATAGCTCTCCTTGAACTGCGTGGAATTAATCAGTAACTTTGGAGACACTCTGTATATAAAAAAACAAACTGAATGAACATCACATGGCTTTTAGAGACATCCTCGTGTGACATTCCTGGTGGGTTTAAGGTGATAAAGGGCTGAGTACTTTCCAACACAGTGCCTGCAAGAAAACCAGGACCAGAACACAGGACAAAGCACAATTTGATGATGCCCACCCCAAGATGAATCAGGCAGTAAGTGTTAGTGCAGCTGTAAGAAACCTGAGAGTCTATTTTGCCTGTTAACCATCTGTGAGGGAAAAGGTCATAGGCCTGGGTTTTGCCACTCACCTTGAGTGCTATCTTACTTCTCCGTCACAAATCCGGCAGCTGGCTTCAGTGAAGTGCTTAAAATTGCCATCCTCCTGAAGCATGTGCGTGGCTGGAGTGGAAGTGGGACATGTACTTCAGGATGTGCTGCGACTTCTGTGGGTAGCTGCGGTGACCAGATAGGACAGCTTCAGGTGCCAAGTGATGTGCAAATGTAGCAGAATGTGGCATAAATGAAGGCTGTAATCCATGGGTTTCCCTTTTTCCCATTCTACAGTTAAAATGGTGGTTTGTATTTGTTGTCCGCCATTATTTTGAATAAGAATCTTCCAGGAACGGTTCATCATAAACGCAGAAACCATGCTCCGTAATAACCCATTATGTCCACCACCTGATCCTGTCTCTGCTCCCTCGTTATTTGGTTTTACATAGCAAATCCAGAAGCAATATAGGGGGGTGCAACTTTTGCTTTTCAGGTTCATATGACTGGCAGATCTCCAAGTTTGTGGTAGGTGATAATTCAAATACCTGGGCTGAAAATTCCACTTCACCAACAGCAGGAAGGCTAGCAGATAAAATGAAGCCATTAACAGCAGATGATCACACAGCCCACTCAAGCCTTAAGTCTCTATCCCGGTTGGGATGCTCCCTGGGTACTCTGCCTTCATCCTCTTGAGCCCTCTGCTAGGCAAACCCATTTCCACCCTGAGCACATTCGAATGCTCTAAGAGTGCAAGCGGAACATCTTCATTTAAAGTTACTGGGTGCTGCACCTGGGACATAGCAATCCCAGGCACAAAAACAGGTTGGGCAGAGAATGGCTGGAGAGCAGCCCTGAGGAGAAGGACTTGGGAGTGCTCATGGATGAGAAGCTCAACATGAGCCGGCAGTGCGTGCTGGC
>VXBW01002013.1:78503-114169 GCA_013400375.1 Thinocorus orbignyianus | reverse complement strand
TGTTGAAGGCCAGGCTGGATAGGGCTTTGAGCAACTTGCTCTAGTGAGAGGTGTCCCTGCCCAAGGCAGAGGGGTTGGAACTCGATGGTCTTTAAGGTCCTTTCCAACTCTAACCATTCTATGATTCTATGACTGTATACAATCAGTGTATATGCTGAATGTAGCATACACTGGTGGTGGTGGGGTGTCCTTGCTGCATCTCCTTCTGCCCCAGTGAGAGCAGCAGCTCTACGCTGCGTGCCCTCATGGTTTCAACGTAACCCAAGACAGAGCTGCCCCAAAGCTGCAATTTATAATCCTTGTGCAAGGAGGGCCTGAAAGGGCTCCAGACAAGCCTGGACTGCAGCGGAGAATAGGATGATGATGTAAAGTTGTCTGTGTCCCTTGGTGTCCCCAGCTGAAGAGCACTTGAGAACTAAGTGCTCTTGCACACGCTGCAGTAAGGACGGAGAGCTCACGATGAGGATGAGTGGCTCTGAGCCATGTGAACTGAGTCTGGGAGCTTCAGTTTAAACTACTAATACCCTAACGGGGCTCCCACTGATAAAATGAAATCCACTGACTTTGGGACAAGCAGAATGAGGCTTTTGTATCAATGTAATACAGAACATGAATTGCTTGATGGGAAGTGAAGACTCACTGATAGCATGAGAGCAATAAAGAGCTGATCCTACTTCCATTAAGTTTATGGGAGCAGACCCAAAATATTGAAGTGGGGATTGGCATATCACATCTATCTAATCTAAAGTGTCTCAAGATTTATGTTGTGGTATCAGCACTGAGACAGACAGGTGAAATATTACTCCTACCTTTAATTTATAATCTTAATCTCACTAAACCTGCACATACCCACTTGTATGGTCCTCATTACCAAAGTAGCTGAGTGGCTGCCAAGTATTTAGACATACAAAGAAAATAGCAGAGATTATTATGTTCTCTTTGTCCTTACTTCTGTAGTTTCTAAGATGGCCTAAAATGTTCACACTTGTTCCATTTATGGTTTTGCTCAAGCGCAGATGGGACTGGGAATCTTCAGGTTTGTTATAAACTTCTTTGGGAAAACAGTTATACCACAAAAGAGGTGCACATTTATTTCTGAATATATTGAGATCAGTCACTCTCAGAAAGGATAAAAGCAAATAAGGGAGTTGAGCTCCAGGAGCTGTGAGAATTTAATTGCATAAACTCACAAACTTCCCCTGTTGGTTCCCAGTCCAAATTGTTCCTGTCAAATGTCATGGGAGGTCAAGTTGGTGGAAGGAGATGTGGTATCTCAGGAGGTGAAGTCCAATACCTTGAATGGCTTTGACTATCAAGGGAGAAAGACCAGGCAAACCAAAGGAATTTGTGCAACTGGGTAAATGCAATGCTGCCTTTGGAAGCTTCCAGAGCTTTCACAGGGGTAGTGCCTTCATTCCTGGATGTAATAAACAGCCACGGCAAAACTTCAAAGCCAGTCAGCACATGAGAGTCCAGTCTATATCTTGTAGGGGTGGCTGTATATTTGTGACTGGTCAGTCACAGACAGAAAGTTGATTACTAAGGACTGAGTAAAGATGTGTGTGTCCCTTCTTTACAACATTGCTTCAGCCCTGAGCAGGCAGCACCACAGCCACCAGCTCTTTAGAGAGCTGCTCTCAAAGAGCAGAGTGGTGGTTGTGGCTGGAACGAGACATGCAGGACCAAAGTAACCACCTCAGCCTTGTTCTGATCTCAGTCAATGCTCATCACGTGGTATTCAGGGGCTGAGTCTTGGGAGGGTTCAAGATGGAGCAACAGTTGCTCTTAGACTAGTCCAAAAGGATGAACATAAGACATTTCACAATGTGTCCTTCAAAGCTGGACAGGACTATATTTTCTCTTTTCTATTTCTGGCTGCTGCTGAGCTCATGGATAAATGGATAAACAGATAGCCCTGGACCCTTTTCATAATTGTTTCTGGATATATCCTTCCTCAATCTTATTCTGCACAAAACGTCTTGAATAGCTCATTTAAGGAGAAAACACTTGAAAAGTATATTAGCAAACTCTTTCAGTGGGGTAGAACCATCAACACGGAAAATTCAAGTTTTCAAGAGAGCCATTAAGTGTGATTAAACCTTTAAAAAAGGAGAACAATGAATGCAGCCTTGTATTTAGCAATTTCATATCTTTAATTGTACAAAGATTTTCTTTAAAAGCACAAGCCTGAAAGGAAGCTGAATGTTACAGTATTTACTGAAGGAAAGCAATGAGAGAAGGCCTGTTCAGTAGCTAATGGAGTGAAGCCCAGAAATAATGACAAAAAAGCGGTAACGACCGCTCTCCAACACAACATATATAAAAGAGGGAGCCATAAAAAGGCAACAATTCTTGACTTAGCTTTGAGTTTCACAATGACTGTGATTACAGATAGCAAGTGGAAGAGTATATAAGCCATGCTGAAATCTAGTTGGCTTTGCAATTGAGATTCAAGTGAAAAAAAGGAAAAAAGCAACAGGGGCATTGAATTTCTGCAGCACAAATTTTGGATGGGGTATGAGAAATGGAAAGAAAGGAAGAAAGAGCAAGGCCATCAAAAAGTTCAGCAGAAAATGAATATATTCTCATCCACCCCATCTAATAATAAACACAGTAGGGGCCAGATCCTCAGCAGAGCTGAACTGGTAATGCCAGTGACTAAGCTAGTTTGCTCTTCCTGCAGATGTGAATAGCACACGGTCCTGGCACACTTTAGCCTGTGCCATCTTGCAGCTTCTTTCACGTGCAGAGAAAACTTTGACTATCAGGAACTAGGATGAAAAAAAAAATGAAGAAAACAAACTGGTTAAAGCATACAGTAATTAAATTTATGATATGTTTAATGCCAGTTTAATTATTAGTGTTACATTAAAGACACGACAACTTAATGACACGTTACTCAATGGCTTTATTTTTCTTGATCAATATTTTTAAAAAGCAGCGTTAACATCCAATCTGCAATCACATGTGTACATGACTTTCTTCATATATGTAATACTAAGATTATGTATGCATGTGCTTTTCCATGACAGAGTTTTGTTATTTCAGTTGCAGGCACTCTAAATTTTAGTGTACATCTTTCTATAGTGCTTTTCCTAAAGCTTTCCCTTTAGATTTCTATAGATACTATGGAAGCGCAACTTTTATTTGTTCCTTTATTTAGAAAACAGCAAAACAAAAGGGTTTCTTTACTTGTGATTCTAGAGAAATTAAAAAATAAAACAACAATCCTGAACCTTAAAGGTGCAAAGTTCAGAAGGCAAGTGAAAAGTATCCTGAAAGTATTGAAATTGCAACCTGATCCCTGGTCCCAGGCAGGGGAATGTGACAGGGCCCACTACAAATGCAGCAAACTCACAGGGAGAAGAATGACTGAGGTATAACGGTGTCATACAGAAAGATTGAGCAGAACTGTACTAGCTCTCTGAGGAGTTTGCCTAAGCAAGTTTATCACACTTACACAGAGTAACACAAGTTGTAAGCTCGGTGTTTAAAATCATGACTGCTTGCTTGAGCAGTGAAGTAAAAACAAGTAGTCCATGAGGAGCGGAGGGGTAATATACAGGTGGCAGCACATCTGTAGGCAGAAGGATGATGAAAATGGATACAATTTCAAGTACTGCAAAAATTAGTGGGACTGTGGGATAAGCGTATGAGAAACTTAGATGTCTGATGCCTACCATGGAACCAGTGACTTGCTAATGATGGCCATATGGGATATGTCTGATTGAGATGCTCAATATAAAGAGTTAAATGAAAATGCTGTTTCAGAGCAGCCAAAACTGTCTGCAAATGCAGTTTCATTCACTGAGTAGTTTTGGATGGATAAAAGAAAACACGCTGGAGAAAGACAAGCACAATCCTTTCTTCAGGTCTGGTACTGAATCTGAACAGGAGTTTGTGAGCCTGATAGCTTGCTGCTAGATCTATTGCCTTAACATGTTATTTCTCTCTCTGCCAAAACTTGCCTCGTACGTACCATTAGAGCATCAGGACTGTAGTCATAGTGTTAATCCTCTTTGCACTAGTGTACCGTTTAGACCAGCATAGTTTATCCTGGGATTTCCCACCTCTCTCTGACCCTGTGAATAATTTACGACTCAATGCAAAATAACCTGTTTGAACCTCGTAATAGAGCTCTAGATCTGATCCAGTATTAGGTAAGGTCCCACTCTCAGTGCAGGGCTGGGTTAGAGACTTCCTGAGATCCCCTCCAACCAACTTTTCTGTGCCTCTGTCATGGTATCTCCTCAGTGGTTGGTATCTACCCTCCCTAGTGAACATACGCCTCTGCTTTGGCATTTCCTTTGCTTTTATTGTTAAACAGAGAAGATCCTGGAAAGATTGTCTTGGGGGTTTTTGGCATGGGAAATGGTCAACAAACCCTGAGACCCCACAATCCTGGTACTGAAATCCAGCAGGTGCCTGAAGCTGGAGCCTCCGTGCCTTGAGAAATGGCTCTATCACTAAAATATTTTGAGTTAAATGGGCCTAATTGTCAGAAGAGTCCAGCAGGAGAGGGTTCCTCCAGGTTTCGCTACTAATTTTGGAACACTTATGCTTTTAACTGCAAAGATGATTCAAGCTGGAATTGAGAATTTTTTGTAGCTCTGAAAATAACATCCAAAGTTGAGCCATAATTGTCATTACAGGCACTGAAAATAGTTGCAAACCAATGTATTGGTATTTTCTGTAGTCACACCAGCTCTGGAAAACATTGACTGAAGTCATCATCATGAAAATCTTGCCTCACAAATTAAGAAGAGGACAATGCCTGTAATTTAGATTTTGCAGTCACTAGACTGAAGAGAGTATATGTGTGGGAAACATGAACGAAAAAGCTTGCTACGGACTAGGTACAGCGAGGTTTTGCTAATGAAGAAACAGTGCAAACATGTAGTTCCACTGTCTAAAATAAAAGCAAACTAAGCTTGATTTCTCCATGCCATAGCCCTAAACAATGATAATAACAGGCACTTAAGCAAGAGAATCTTTTGTGACTATTGTAAAAAAATGACTTCCTTATATAAAGGAAATTATGAATTGATTCGTAAATGCTACATCCCTGACACTCCCTGGACGGTGCCATTTTTTTCCAATGAAACACTTAGGCAATTACTCTTTATGGATAAGGCAGGAACGTCTGGATGTACAATGGTTTCTGCATTAGTGAAGTTGCTGCTATATAGTCTGCTGTTTGCATCTACTAACCTGTGATGACCAGAAGCCATTATTTCCAACGGACACAATGGCAACCAGAAACATTACTCACACAATACCGAAGAATGCAAATGCATTATCTCATGACCTCCAAGGATATGGTATGTGGCACTGTTGTTCAAAAAGTTTTGAAACTGGTTTGCGATGTACTTATGTCTACTTGCTCATTGAAAATTACACCTGTCACTTGTTTTGTTTTGACCCTAAAGGAGAATGAATGGCTCACATATGTGACCTTTAAAAACATGTCCACATTAAGAGCAGGAGGGCTTGGGAGTGAACAGGTTGAGGAGGCATAAAAGAAATGAACTATTGTGGATAGGGAGTGAAATAAAAGCTTGGTCAGATGGGAGAATAGTAAACAAGGGAGAAAAGCTGTTGGAGAGTTTTCTTAGTTCCCTGAGGGACAAGAATAATTAAACAAAGGTGTTTTTAAAAGTGTATGAGCAGGTCTTCTCTAGCCCTTCACCAGCAGCGGTCCACCAAATCTTGTCCTTGTGCAAGCTGGGCCTCTTTGGCACCCTCACGGAAGGTGTGTTTCCTTAAACTTAGCTGGAATTTGGCCCAGCAATCAAGGAAGAACAATTGCAAGGAAGAGAGACACTAGAGGAGCAATTGTTTTTCTCCTCATTATCTGACTGCAATGAAATGGTAAAACTCTCTCCATCCCATAACTGAGCATTTCTGATATCAGTAAGCTGGTAAAGAAATTTGCCTTAAGACTTTTTTTGTTAGGGTCACTGAAGCCCTCAGTTTCCTAGCTTTGCTTTATAATGTTTTATTTGGAATAAAGCATCCCCAACTTGTTTTCACCTTTGTTTTGCTCACCCTCACACACACATAGACACATACATGTGCACATGCTTCAATCCCTACTTTAATGCCATTTCCTTCTCCTGGAACCCTTTTCCAAGCAAGTTCTAAAGACTCCAAACAAAATGCTGTTTTGAAATCATTATTATTGTTGTCGCTGTTAACTAGCGGCACAGAAAAATTCAACAGGTTGTTGCCTTTTTAAATAACGCAATCAAAATATGAGTTCTCTTGCTTTTTGCTGATTCATGTTCTCTGGTGTCTTGTTGATTCCTGAATGAAAGCCTGTGTTGGGCTGCCTGTGGAATACGCTGGGATGACCGTGATAGCCATGCAAGAAGTCACTGTCTTCCTCCTGCTTTCCCTGATGCCTGGGAGTAGGACAAATCCTGTCAGGTGGAACACATGCTGCTGGGTGGGCTGGTGTGGCTTAGGGATGGGGGGACAAAGCAGAAACTCCACCAATGTGAGGATAGCGGGGTACAGCAACTCTGCCTACAGCATCTCTGTGTATAGCAACGCTAGGTACTCTCTGTGTGCTGGGAGAAGCACGGCACACTGGCAGGCAGGGAGTGGGGAGAAGCAAGCATCTCCTGCTCCCCTGCTCTTCTGAGGAAGCAGATGGAGGGATGGACCCATTTTCTGGCTGTGAGGAAGGAGCAGCTCGTAGGACCAAGTGCCTGGTGTGAACACATATTGCCCTTGCCATTACACTGGTGTAAAGCTAGCCCACATTTTCTGTGAGCGAGTTTGACGGAAAGTGAGCGCATGCAGAAAAGGACACAGACTAAATCAAATCAAACATGTTTAAAAATCCCAATGAGAGTTTAGAAAAGTGCATTAGACCCTCAGCTCAGTGACTCATGCTTTCTTAAACTGCCTGCTGAAGTGCCAGCTATGCAGACCATTAGAAATGCCTTTAGAGGAACGCAGAAATGAGCGTGTCTATAATGATACGTGTATTTAAAAATACACCCAGCTCCTGTGAGATCTTCTATTTGAATATTGCTAAATTGCAGATAACACAAGCCACACGAGTGCATGTGCAGCCTGCAGGAATGTGGCTCCTTTGAGGCTCATCAGGAATAACCCAGTCCCACATTCAGAAAAAATACTATCACACATGGCTAGTTTTAGGGGCTGTGCCATTCTCCTGGAGCTGAAAAGTACTGCCAGTCAGTGTGGTTTTGCTTAGGAAGGTATTACCAGAAAAGTAGCTTTTAAGAAGGGAAATAAGCTTCTAAAGCTCGATTGCCACCATGGAAGTGTTCTATTTCTTGTGATATTTTCTATGATTTTTTAACCTGTATTTCTGCACAAATGACTAATGTATTGGGAAAAAAAATACTGTGCAAACTAGATAACAGCTGCAATACTGGTCATGCAAAAGGCGAATATTTTCCCCATCTTTAAACTACTTTCCTCATGTGATTGAAGCTGGATGCATGCACAAGAATTTTGTCAGACCAAGACTATTGTCTCTGTGATACCAGGTCAGCCTGTGGCTCAGCCAGTCCACTGGTGCACTGAACTTGAGTGGAAAGATGCTAGAAACCCCATAAAGAAGAGCCATGCTTATAAGCAAAATTAATTTAACATTACTTTCAGGTACAAAGAATAAATGTATCCTGTGGTGACTTTGTTGAATACGATAGACACACTTTATTTGTGTTTCATCCAGTTTCACTTTTTTTTTTTTTTTAAGGACGAAGGTATGGTTTCTACCACATTCATGAAAACTCACCTTCCACCCTGCTGAAACAGCCCAAGTGTGGCCACCAACTGACCTGTCATTGCCATGACCGTGCCAAGTGACCAGCATGGTTCACCAGCAGTGCTTGCCAGAGCTGGTGGGGAGTGCAATGGCTGAGAGAAACAATTGCTGAGGTGTTTTCCAGAAAATTATGAGTGAGGTGGACAGGAATTTGACATGAGTAGGGACAGGAAAACTGGAGGTGGGGAGGGGGGACATCTGTGGCGTTCAGGCAGAACCTTTTGATGTCATTGGGTTTGGGGGCATTTTTTACACCCATATGGAAGGATAATGCAGTATGTGGATGGCGGTGAATGTAAGTGGCTTGAGAACAAAATAAGGAAGCCCTAGACCAAAGACACCTTGTGGGTACAATTGCTTGTCCTAGCCAATGGAGATGGGCTTCACAAGGGCCCCCTCTTGTCCTGAAATATCTTATTCTCCTGCTCAAAGGCATTTAAAAGCGCAAAATACTTTTATTAAAAATGCTTTTCAGGGGCTAAATGACATTAAGAGCACTTTCTATAGCTTGCATTGCTATTTAGAAGAGCATGTTATTTCTTTTTAATTTGCTCACTCATTCCTGAATAACTTTTCATAGGACTCCAGACACTGCAGTGTGACAGCTAAACCAAGGAGCATCGGATGCGATGGAATTGCTCTACAAGCAACCTTGCCAAAGGCCCTTTTGCTGCACAAAGCTGGCTCTATCTTTGTATATTGAGGGAGCTAAATCAATGTTAAATGCTTGGCTCTTTTCACAGGACAATGACCAGGACCTAAGCTGCGTCCTTCCTTTTTGATTGACACTTGAAACGTTGAGTTGGAATCAGCCAGAGGCACTGCTACAAGCTTGAAGCCTCTGCTGGGGATAACAACTGGTGACATCTGCAGAAAGGCCGACAAAAGGCAGTTGAAAGCCGTGTTTGTTGCTTTCCCCTCTCAGATCTCCTCTCTTTCATGGAGCTCCTTACTTGCTTTAATATTATGATTCAGCACCTGGCTCTTTTGAACCTTGCTTTAAACTTCAAAAGGCGAGGTGGTATTAACAAACATGAAACGAAAAAGTGGCAGTAGTTTGATTTACTGTTGTCGTCTTATCAAGGGGGTTTTTTGTCACCAGCTGCCACTTTCTGTCATCTTTGGAACCATTATCATTTCTCTAAAATCTAAAAGACTCCACTTAATAACAGCTTTGAATACAGACAGGATCAGTAACATATACAGTTCTGGGATGACAGGACCGTCAAATGAAAAGAAAGATGTTGCCAAAAAAAAAAAAAAACAACCCTTAAAAAAAACAACAATAAAACAAATAAAAGCTGTAGTACTTCTAAGTGACCTTGATTTCAGAATTAAACAAATCAACTGCGATTCCATTGTTCTTTTTGGATTCATTCTGTACTTTCCTTGCAACATTTCTTTTTTGTTCTCGGGACTAAGAGAAAACAAAGCCAAGGCTTCCAGAAAAACTGCTCAGTGCACAACAAGCACTTGGTATCACATGAGCACTGTAAGCTCCTCACTTGTAAAAGCGCCAGTGATAATTACCAGTCTCGTTTCACTGCTGTCCTAACACAGCAGCTCTCATTCAGGCTGAGACGGAGCCTTGAAAGCTGCCTCACTAGGGCAGACCCACTGGTCCAAAACCTGTTTAACACTCACTTTTACAGCACCTTTCTGTGTTTCCCTGCTGTCTTTCCCAATAGTGCTGTACTGTGCTTCAGCCACCAGGGCAGAACTGGAAATGCCTTAGTGCCTCATTGGGCCAGTTCACCCATCACAGCTTTCCAGGTTCAGCTAAAAGCACCCCAAAAAAAACTTTCTGGCCATAGACCTACTGCATTTTCTCTTTGGTCACTTCACCATCCATACCCCTTGTGTTGGTTGTTTTATAATACTACACACAATGAACTCACCCAGAAGGAGAAATTTCTCCCAGTGCCTTCTGAACACATAAATTATTTGATGGACATCCCATTACCAGCAATGACTTTTACTTTACGTAGACTTGAACCTCTGCTTTTGCATCTGTGCATTTTGGTAGTTTTTTCCACCTGTGCAAAAAAAGTGAAAATCATTGCAAAACCAAAGGGATCCCCTCTCCTGTCCCCAGCAAAGCGTTTTCCTTCTCACTAGCTCTGTGCAACACAAGGTAACAGGGAAACAGCTGCTACAAAATGTTTTCCTCAACATCTCGGCAGCTGACGTCCCTGCCACTGCCCATTGACCCTTTCCAAACCCTTTTCACCACAGGAATCTGGGGTGGTTTAGTTCCAGCATCTCTTGCTAAAAGGGGGATGAAAACAACAAAAGTGAGAATCCTCTGGAATGTGAAAATATTGGTGTTCCGACTGATGGAAAATCAGAATTGCCAGAATCCAAAATGGATTTTTTTTTTTTTTTGATTGGGATGTGACAAAACTCATACAAAGTAAGATGGGGTTGCTAAAAATACCTATTATCTTCTGACAGAAAAGCTCACTGTATAATCACACCAAAGTTTTCTCAGAGAGCATGTCCACGTTTGAAATTTTAGTCATTTTAACAAGTGTTAATTACCACATGCTAACTAGCAGAAGTGTGTGTGTGGGGAGATGTTGTATATTTATTTGTTCCAGACTTAGAACATATTAGAATGTAGGCTCTATTCCAGTTTACAGTCATATGAATGAATGTGTTACTCAATTATAAAAGAAAGTTATGACAAGAAAAATTAAGTAAGGCTCTTTCATTAGTATATTCATTTGATGAGAAAGCCCTTAATATATTTACTATACCGGGTCGAGTGGAAATCTGAGCTTGAGCTTATTGAAAGTGCCTGTGACACCAGGAACAGAAGTAATGTGCCTGTGCAGAGTGGAGAGCAAGGGAGAACAGGTTTTTTTTTTGTTTTAACCATGAAAAACAAGAAATTCTGAGAGAAAAAAACATGCATGGGAAAGCGTTGGTACAACTGGATCAGTGCCCCTGCAAGGTTTAGGATGAATGTAGGAGGAGAGCTGATGACCATATTAGATATGTACATACATATATAAATATATATATATGTATTGTTCATGTAATTCAACCACTATATGGTTAGTATATCCACTCATATATATTTTCAATATATTTATAATTATGCCAGCATATATGTGTGTATATATATATATATATGATATGTATTAAAATATATAAATATTTATAGAANTACAGAAGCAGATATGCAGATATATATATTTAAAACATACAGGAGCTGAATTCTGGCTTTATTGTTTCCTTGAAAGAAATTTTGGAAATGAAAAAACTGAGGTTGTTATTTTCTTAAAATTACTGACAACAGAATCCAAGATAAATACCTGACAGACTAAGAAAACTCAGTGTGCAGTGAAGTTAGAGCACCTGATGAACCTGCAGATGTAATCCCCACATCTGATGCATATCTTTATAGGCTTTAGAAACTGCCTAGTGTAAAACCCCAGAACAAGAAAGAAGTGTAGAATTAAAACAGTCCCTCTGCCTGTATCAGGAGGTGTCCAGAGCTGGCAGAACAAGCCAAAATAGGGAATGGGAAGATTACATCTGATTCGTGATTCAAGATGAAAACACTGATGTTGGAGGAATACCTTGAGAAGGAGCCTCTCTGTATGTGGAAAGAGATACAGAAGTGAAAAGGGAAGGAAATGGCCCAATAGACTATGTTTATTTTTAAATTAAAAATACCCAAACAGCCCCACAACAAAGCCAACTAACAGAAGCACTGCAAGAATTCAGGCAGGTCCAGTAGTTTAGTCAGAATGCAACCATTCATAGGCAAATTGAGTGAGAAAAATGTAATATGTAGAGATCTGTATGAGTCAGCTTTCTACATGGTCTGCTCAGTACCTGTTTTGGTGGAAAGTAGTGAATGGGGGTTGTTTATTCAGAGAAAATGAGGTTGTGGATCTGTTTCAAACTGATGGCATCATATAAGGTATTTTCAAAAGAAATTTAGAATGAATACTCTATAATCCTGATTGTATTGGTAGTAAATACAATAAGGAATGAGATTAATAAGTGAGTTCAAATATCTATCCAAAATGAGTTAAACGTTCTTTAGAGGGAAGTCACACACACAAACCTGGCAGAGTTTTTAAAGGAGACGGCAAACATAAGGATTAGGATGATTTGACCATTATTGTGTAGTGGGTTTTCAAAATCTGGTCGTAACATCCATCACCATAAACTCTTAAAGAAACCTAATAAAATCCTACTGTGGCTTAATATGTGACTAGCAGATATGAAATAAAGGTTAGGAATAAGTAGCAATCATCATTTTAATGATGGAGTCAAGGTTACCGATGTGGTTTTAAGAGGACTCTGCTGTTCCATACATTAATCATCAGGAAAAGGTGTGACTCCAACATGGTAATGCTTTCTGACAACAAAATATACTGGAGAGTTGCAGCAAAAGCTGACTCTGAAAACTGCTGAAGAAAATCACAAACTAAATGGTGGGATGACAGAATGGCAGGTGAAATTCAGTGTTGATATTTATAAAGAAGACAGGAAAAAATAACTCTTAATACACTCTTGCCGTTCACGAAGGAGATCTTGGAGTTGTTATAGATACTGTAGAGTCATTCTCTGAAAAACCTCAATTCAGTACTTGGTGATAGTCAGAGAGAAAAGAAGAATGTAAAGATTCATTGAGGAAAGAAGTGAGATGAATGCCTACAACAACAATGGGCTGTATCCTGTGCTGAGGGCAACTCTTCTCACTCCTCCTCCTCCGAAATAAAAAATATTCAATTGCACAAGCGTAGGAACAGAAAAGCATGAGAAAGGACAACCAGAGAAGAGAGGAATTAATGAAAACTATTTGTCTTGGAAAATGGGTAAGTTTGGAAAATCCTGAAAAGGGCAGAGAAAGTGACTAGGGGATAATTATGATTATTAATTCCCAGAACATAAGAACTAAGATAACCTGGTGAAATGAAGAGGTAGCAGAATCAAAAGGAATTATTTTTACATGCATTACCCTGTGAAATTTTACAACTTATTCCCAAGTGATGTTGTAGAAGCACAGGGTAAAAAAAAAGTAACTAGACAGGAAGATCCCTAAAGTGAAGACCTTTTTTTTATAAACAGTTGTCTTTGGACAGTTAATTTGTCTTGTACAAATATACCTTTAAAAATGTATCTATGTTAATATGCTAAACTTCACTACTTTTATCATCTGTGATCTTCCCCTTGTCTGTATTTCATGAAGGAATTGCCCTTCCCCTTTGTCAAAATTTGCTTGCAATAGTTCAGCTTTCATCTGTACCTACGAGGATTAACTTAAGCCACACTGAAAAATGGAGTTATACCTAGTTTTAATTGGGTTGCATCAGTGAGGTACGACTGTCCAACTTTCAGTAAATGCAAGACATAAATAGCACTTTTTAAAGTTTTTCTGACACGTGTAAGTGTTTGCAGGGTTGTTATAAACAGCTCTGTACTACAGCAGCAAGGAAAAGGCTGGTGTGTTTACTTTTTCATCTGCTTATGGACAGTTACGTTGTGGATACTTTTCTCTCGGCATCTATCACTACCTTAATGAAGTGCCTACACCAATTGCTCCTTCACTCAGTTTTCAGGCTGCTGCAGACGTGGCCAGACCAAATCAAACAAAGGGTTTAGCCACCAAGTCACAAATTTCAAAGCCCAGGCTCACCTGAGTGTGTTGAGAGGTGAGAGCTCCAGAAAAATGCTCTAAAACTCCTGCTCCCTGTTAATAAAAGTACAAAGCAAGTCTTTGACTGAACTGTAGTCCCAGTTCAGTGGACCATCTCATTTCAAGACCCAGCCCCTGGGACACATCCTAGGAGTAGGTACCTTCACAGTTCCACGACAAATATCTGGTCAAGAAATGCAAGATTTCTGTTCAGTGCTTTACTTCCTCGCTCTGGGAAAGGGTCATGGGCACCAAGCTACCAGCTAGTGACCAGCATCCCCTCTCCCCAGAAAAGGGTGCCAATGTGAAGAAAGGAAGGCAAGATCCGTGGGACTAGAGATGCGCAGGTGTAGGACTACACAGCTCCCCTTCCAAATGACCAAGACTGTGGGGAAGAAGAGACCTGTTCTGGATTTCCTAACACTGTTTAAATTAATGGGTTAAGACAACAGGAAAAATGCAAGAGATTAACCCTGCAATCCCCCACTTCATCCAACATGTTATACTTGTTATCTTTGCTCTTGTTTCTGCCTCTACGGGTGACGCTGTGCATCACTTCAAGCACAGTGACCCAAGCTTGAAACCAGAGATAACACAAGCCTTGGTTACTGCTTCATCACCAAATCATGGTGACAGGAGAATTTCAGCAGACAGATAAAATGGGTTAAATCCCAGCAGATCAGAAAGGGAACCATAGGTTACTACTGAAAAAGTGAATCAGCCTGCCCAGTATCTGGTCACCTCTCCCTTAGTTGTATGTCTGTATAAATTCCTGAAGAAAGGAGATGACATTTCTTCCTCCTTGCAGGATGCCTGCAGCTGCTGGATGTGGGCTGGTGCCTCACCATGGAGATCAGGGCAGGTCTGTACATGCCAGGATGGGTCAGTAGCCCCAGGACAAACCCCAGGTGAAGCAGCAGGAGAGCTGTTATGCTGAGGTGTTTCTGGTTACATGGTTGCTGAGTGCAGAGGTTCATGCTGCAATGTGCCTCTGCATGCCTAAAATCTTGTGGTAGCACTGGTCTAGAGGAGTGTGGTCTTTGGTTCAGGTCAGGCCTCTAGGTCTTTCCCCTAGCACTGTCCTTTGGGGTATTTGGGTTGCCCCACACCATATATAACAAGCTGCATGAGATGCATTAAAGGACACAGTAAAATAATACAGGCAAAATCAAGCAATACTTTCTCATTTCTGAGCACTGCATAAGCATAACTCCATTGGAGACCAGTGAGTGGGTGGTTTATTATCAGGAGCCACTTTGGGCTCCCAGTCAGCATTAGTGCCGGCCAACTTAAAGGTATCTTTTGTTTTTATTCATATCCACTGTGTGCAGCTAATGAGGTGAACCCCATAGTGTGCTGAAATCATATGTTTCATCAGGAAAACTCCCTCAAGCACGTGCTTATTCCTCCAGCTAAAAATATCCCAAAGCAAAACCTCCGAAATGGCACCCTCCTCTGGCTCAGCCGCACCCACAGCCAAACACACTTATCTGGTGATCGCAGCAGCTCCGATGGAGCCGAAAACTGCAGGAAACTTCATAGCAAAACAAACAGGACGGTGATGAATGCGCGCAAAGCCCCAGAGATCCTGATTCCTGTCACCCGACCACAGCATATCAAATGTCAAGGAGAGGTGACTATAAACCAGCACCCAGCCTGTGTGCCTTCCCCTCAGCCAGCTGGGAGACATGCACGTTGCCCCCACCTTACCTCAATCACAGCGATGAAAGCCCCTCCCGGGAAGCCAGCCGCAGGACCGAAAAATTCCATTTACAGCACATCTATTCTGTGGAGGTGTATATCCCTGGGACACGGACACTTCTAGCAGGCACATGATTTCTGTAGAGATTGTACCAAACAACAGAGTGCAGGATTTGGCTCTCTCTGCTGTAACAAGGTAAAGTACATGTAATTCAGAAATTGAAGGTTTGGCAGTTCCCAGTGTTCACTTATTGTGTGTCACCCTGTAGCAGAGACTTGAGGCTCAGAGTCTCCTTGCAATTTTGACGTGTGACTGCTTCTGTGTAATGATTGAGGGCCAAAAGCTTGCTGCTCTCACTCTCAGCAAACACATTGCTTGTTCTCATCCCCACAGATAGTTTTATGCATTTAGGAAAAAAAGCACCCAAATCAAAGTTCCCAGAAGCATCAAGTTTTGCCTTCTATTGTAGCCTCAAGAAGATGATACATTATCAGGAAATGGAGCTTCTCTTGAAGCCATTGAAACCTTTTCAAGTAGGTATGGCTTGTAGAGCAGATCATGATTTGTCTTTAGGACAGATCAGAAGACGACTTTTTGCTCCACGTTCACATGAGATTGCAATCACGCACACAAGCAAGAGTCCACCTGAAGGACTGAGGCTGAACGACTTGCTGTGAGAAGCACAGGCAGATAGTGATGCTTACCTGCCACTGGTCCCAAAGCCTGTGAAAAGAAGCTCCAGGTTCAGCAGACCTGACGTAACATGATGCAACTCCTGATGTACCAGTGCACGTGTTGTGGTGCCTGAAAGCAGAAGCAAGAAGAGATTTGTAGGGAAGTAGCCAAAGCAGAACCTGCTTCCCCTCCTGCAGCTCCCACTGCAATTCATGTGCCTGGCAGAAGGTGTTAGTGCATGTCCCATACTACCTCGTGAGATGGTGTGACCAGTGAGCTGCCTGACTGAATTATTTTTTTCAGTGATGTCCCGAACATTTTTAGTTCATTATCAAGCTAAGAAGTGACTACTTTGTCCATTTAAACTGTTTTTACCTTGAACCCCAGTACAAGGCTCAGAGCAGATTAGGTAGAAAATGATCAGCCACCTGAGATCCATACTGGTCTCAGGTTCACCTGAAAGTTTGATGAGAAATTGCACATATTTGGAAATACCAGATGCCTTCCATCTGGGAATCAGCACTCAGCCAGGTGATCCAGACAACCCAACATGCTCATAGATGTGAGGTTTTAAATTTTAAGGCAAATTAACACTAACTAGGAGGCTACATCATCTATTGACAGTCAGGCATCTTGACAACTGATGCCAAAGCCTGGAAACCCCCCATGGACTAAGCTGGCCACCCACTAGATCAGGACGAAGGCAGAGAGGCTTAACGTTGTGGGGTAGTTGCAAATGAAGACACTTCTTGTTGTGACTTTGTTCTGCAGCTGGGAAGAAGGCTTTTGGTCTCAAGAGCTGGCAGCTGAGAACTATTTGCAAGCAGTAAAATTTACTCCAAAGGAAAATAAGTGGAAGACAGAAGACATTTCAAGTGACTTCAGTGCTGCAAGACACAAAAGAGTGAGAAACATACACAGACATTTCTCACCACCCTTGTGCTTACAGGATTCCAATTCCTTCTTAGCCCATTTGTTGAAAGAAAAATATTATTTCAAGATAATGAAGTTTATGGTCCGGTGAAAAAAGTCAGCTATGTGACCTCCTGACATTTCATGACCAAAATCCTAACAAGTTATGTAGGAAGATATGGTTCCTTCTTTTTCTAAATTCATCTCACTTTTTTAATGTATGTGTCATATTCTAATTCCAAACATCTTGCTGTTTCAAAAGGCCCAAGCTGTTGCCAGTAACACTGTCTGGCTTGACTCAACTTCAATACTACCAGAAAAAATGATGCTCCTATCTGGAACTGTTTTTCCTAGAGCTTTTTAGCTTTGAGGAG
Source organism: Thinocorus orbignyianus (assembly GCA_013400375.1). Lineage (NCBI taxonomy): Eukaryota > Metazoa > Chordata > Aves > Ciconiiformes > Thinocoridae > Thinocorus > Thinocorus orbignyianus. The sequence continues at coordinate 97,040 of VXBW01002013.1, read as the reverse complement.
TTTGCTGAGCCCAGGCAAGGGTTTTCAAACTGAAAGATGCAGATTTAGGCAGCCAACTTCATGGTAATGAGTGACCTGGAGAGCTGAAGGGGCACTTTTGACACTGCCTCCTGTGAACCACAGCTGAGAAGCACCAAGCCACAGAGCAATGAGGAGAACCTCTCTGCCGGTAAAATATCTCAGATAAGTGAAAGAGATCAATTTAATGACCTAGATTGCCCTCAACTATTAAATCAGATTAAAATGTCGAGCCCCTCCCACGCTAGAATTTAGGGCATTTCATATTCCTCGCCTGGTCTTTTGCAAACACAGGGGCCATCTGCATATCCTGGGCCCTGTCCAGGTTCATGCTCCCAGTGCCTCAGCACGGTGATGTTCGGTTTTGGTGGTTTGGCCCCCATTTCATTTCAAAAGAAGTAAAATGAAATTATCTTTTTTTTCCCCTTCCATTTGGCCTAATAATCTCTCCATATTTCTAAATTACCATCTTTTGCATGTGTTCTCTGTAGAGCTGCCAGTCAACGTCAAATGAGGTGTATAAATCAAAACTCTGGTTATGTTCTGATAGCATTACATAGACTGGCAGAAAAACACAGGTGAACGAGTGTCACATCTACATGAAAATTTTTTCTCCCTTTTTAAATTGAGACATCTGTCTAATCTCAGTACTTCCCAGTAAATGAATATAGGCACCTCAGAAGCTTATCTGAGCTTGATGTTAAAGGAAAACATTTCTATGGGCACATTTGTACCTGTCAGCACTTACTGTAGAGTTCTCTCTATATATACATTAATGTGAGCGACATCAGAATGATTAAAATGATTGTTAATGTTAACACCGCTTTAGCACCCATTTTACCTTGTTTTTAAAGGGAGGCTTTCCTTGAACCCAAGTGCAAGTGGGTACTGGATCATTTTTCCAAAACTTTGTGGAAACCAGGGAAGGACAAAGTCAAAGAGACAGAAAGTCGGCAATGCAAATCACACGGGATTACGGATGTATTCATCTATCTATACGCTGGGCTGATAAGCCTTCTTCTGAGCTGTTTTTGCAAGGCAGTCATTTAACACTGAATAAAAGTAGGACTTTCTTTTCCCCACATCTAGCCGCTTGAGTGAAATGCCTCACATGTAAACCAAGCCCACTCAAAGACATCTCAACCTTGACATTTTGTTTTGTCTTGCAAAACTCCTTTCTTTACACCACCACTTGCCTGGCATGCTCCCACGTGAAGCAGAGTTATCAGAATAATAATTAACAGGCTCTCATTAATTTAGGATCAAACAATACACCCTAATGAAGCAGGGACCGACCAATGTGATCCCTTAAAGTGAGGCGTATGCTTTTCTTACACCTCGTGGCATCTAATCTGCCGTAACCATTAGGCACCGAGCTGACCGTAAAGGCCCGTATAACATTGAGTCAAGGACAGTTAATGGATGCCGGAGCACAAACAAGAGTGCTCCAAGCATGTCAGTCAAGACTAACCTGAGGCAAAAACATCAAAATGCAGGTTGGAGTTTTGACATTCCTGCAGGCTCTGTACGCCTCGCCAGTGAATTTTTAAAGTCAATATCCCCCTCCTGCTCGCGAACACTTTCTATCTGATGAGTAGCAGTAATGTGGATCTGATTGAACTGTGACTAAAGTATTACTTAAAAGGCAGCTTTGAATGCGTGCATGCGCGCGCCTGTGTGTATTTTTTTTATAAATGTCTGTGATAACAATAAAGACAGTTTACACAGATTATCACAGGCTGTGTCTTTAGACTTCAAGGTTATATGATTAGGAAATTAGAAAAGAGATGAGATTAGAAAAACCGCAGAACATTTTGAAAAAGAAAGCTTTTTACAAATTATCTGTGTACTGAATTTGCACAGAATCTGATAGATAAATCTTCTCATATTTGGAAATGGATAAATGCTACAATGTAAATAGAAGGAGCCGGCTTGGGAGCGCATGCCTGGCAAAAGTTCAAAAAACATATTAAGTATTCTAATTCGCTTAAAGCTTACTTATAAAAAAATGCATATTGTGATATGAAATGTAATGATTTCTGCATGGAAATGTAATGAGCAATAATAATTGCTCTGGATGAGCATAGTACACACTGTTAGAAAGCGTGGTCCCTTTGCCTTCAGATTTCACATTAAACCTTTATTTTCTTTTTCCCCTTTGCACAGTGGAATGACATAATTAAGGCAAATGGACATAAAATTTAAGCCAAGATCATTCCTAGTATTGGGCAATACACGTGAGCACATAGGGTGCCATAAAATTGGGGTGGTGGCAGCAGCAATAAACACGCTTCCTATTACTGGAAAAGAAGGTGTGTTTTCTAGGGGAAATTATATTAGCTGAAGTGACACATTAGTGTTTAGAAGTCCCGACCAAAATTTCCAAGCAAGCTATAAAACTTGATTAATTTAGGAAACCAACACTTTCATGCGTTCTTTGGAGAGTTTTTGGTACTGCACTCATGGTGAACGTTTGGATGGGGGTCATTTTGCTATTAGAGCACATCAGTGGGTGAGCCATTTGATGTGTTTTTCATTTGTCTTGTGACCTTTCACTTGGCACTGTCTTCTTGTTTCTTTCGTTGTAACTTTTTTAACCTTTTAATTTTTCCTGGGCTTGAGATCATGTGTATTCCAGCGACACAGCAGCACAAATACTCTGCATTAACTGTACACACCTTGGGCATGTTTTTTTTCATTGCCTCTTGGCTTCATGTAGCATTGCTATGTCCTATTAAACAGCCTAGAGATGGTTACATTCAACAGTGGATAAGCTGCTACCTCAAAAGTATATAGCTTGTAAGGAGCTCAGATTCCTTAAGGTTCTTTACAAATGCACTGTGCTATACAAATGAATGGGTAGTAAGTTTCTAAATATTTTCTTCCCTACAAAAAAAACAAAAACAAAAACAAAAAAAACAAACACCCAAACCCCAAACAAAACAACAACAAAAAACCCAACAAAAATGATGGAAAGTCTTCAGCTAAGTCTTTATGTACTGCTTTTTCTTCTCTATGAATAGCATTTGCGTGATACTAATTTGTTTTTTTCTTTTTAATGTTTTACTTCAGCCTATCTACACTCAGCTTTAATCAGATCCCTGTACCAGCACAAAATGCCATCTAAAAATAAATAAATATGTGATAACAATGAAGACCTTTTAGATTTAACAAAAATGTTTTAACATTTTGGAATAACAATAAAGACAGTTTGCATAGATTATCACAGGCTGTGTCTAGATGTCCGGTAGATTTACACTGAAGTCCGTGTTCAAACAGCTCTTTTTCCTGACTGAGGACCAGTAGTGCAATGAAAGAAATAGAAATGAAATTATCAAATCCCAACAGCAGTTTTCTATAACATCATGTTTTTCTCTCTTGCATGAGACTTAGCATAGTCTAATGATCTCATGATAATGTCATGGCAACTCTGTGAAGCAGAGACCATATTAAGATGTCATTCTGATGGCAAAATGATGGCAATTCAAGCCTGCAGAGACTTTATGACAAATGATGGCAAAACAAACTCAATACAAGTCTATACAGAGCACATTATCATGTCAAGAGAATAGTATGATCTAATAGATCTTTTCCATCTCTAACTTCTGTGAAAGCAATGTTGATACCTGCCTATGGGAAAAGAAGTACAATATCAAAGCAGCAGTGGAACAAAATCGGTATCTGTTCTTACCTCCTCTCTGAAGTATTGTTTATGAGCTGCAACGCTGCCTGAGCATATTAAGATGCACTAGGCCTTTTTATCTCACTTTTGTTTACAATGAATATCTTTGTCTTTCATCACCAAATTGGAAGAGAAAACACCAGAAAAATCCAGTGACTGGAAAGGGTGCAGTGACAGGGAAATACCGTCCTAGCCTTGAGCCTCTTCTGTCAATGCTTTGGGATGCTGCCAGTCTTCGAGATGCCACCTGGCCCAGCAAGGAGTTCCCAAGACCCAAGGGCATGTAGGAGGTTGGATCATCCCTCTTAGATCTATTTATGATGCTGGTAAAAGGCAGCTACTGCCATGTTCCTGTTTCGCTGATGCCCAGGTAATGCAAGGGGACTGGTATGGCAACAGGACTCCTAGCATGCGTAGGCTCTGGGGTTGTGACAAGGGGATGGTGGCATCTGGGAGCAGTGGAAACCTGGCTACACAACTCCATTACGGCCAGAGGAGATACTAGCCTGAATCTCTTCACCATTTGATCCAGTTCAACACAAGACTGGGCCATATGGGTCACTATGATCTGATTAAATTAAGAATGCTAGAGAAGCCTTAAACCTGAATTTCCTATTTTAATTTGAATGTTATTTTTTTATGCTTAGTTAATAGTCATAATCATGTAGAGTGTGCTAGTCCATTACCACTATGTTAATGGCCAGCTAATACTCAGAAGCCCTTGGCATTGCCTTGGGGCTTGAATTCCCAGATGGTCATTAACTACCTAATAAAAGACCACCACATCATACATAATTACTTAACATCTTGTACTTGAAAACATATTAAACAAAGTGAGCTTTTAAATATTTAGAACTAAATTACATTAAATAAATGTTATACTTGGTAAATAAATTCAGAGATGGGGATGTACTATATGGAATTAAAATCTTGCTGCTGCTTCCTCATGACTCAATTGGTTCAGCATGCAAAATGAAAACACTCAGCCCATTTGCAGAAGGGCACCCAGCATATCAGTGATTCATTTCTAGTTAATGCTGCTCTTTAGTACTGAGGGATGTGTGACAGAAAGGTGTTGCTTTTGTTTTTCTTTTCATATTGGGTACATTCATGATAGTTACAAGGAAAATCTCTTTGCAGGCACTAACTAGTATCCGTTCAGCTTAAGCAAGAAAACAATGACATTTGTGCTATGGTTTTTATGACCCTTCTTGATTCGGGATCAAAAGTGATCTGCAGATGCCATCCCTCACACCTTCCCTCTGTGCCTGCTATCAGCAGCTCAATCACTGGTTTTTGTTGTTTGTGTTGATTCCTACTTCTGTTTCCAATGACTAAATTATTTTGAGTGAGCCTGATGAGACAAGGTCTCAGATGTATATATTAAAGAGCCAGACCTACAGACATATTAACAGGTGTGTAACTTTGGCCAGTGAAACCAGCAGGCTCAGACATTTGCCTCAATGCTGTCCATCTTTCCAAGTGTTGGTGAGATGTAGGTCTGTGTGCTTCTTTATCCACAAAGCACATATAGCACAGGTAATAATCCTTTCCCACAATACCCCATCCCCGTGGATCACCTTGCAGATATGGGAGTGATGTCAAAGAGTACAACCCAGGGGATGGCATGGCCTCTCCTGAGTTTGGCAAACAGCCGGCGTAGATGAGTCATAGCACTGATTGCCCCGTCACCAGAGCAGGCACGGGCAGCTTCTGGCTGCTGGTCTGGAAGAAAGCAGAGGTCCTTTCTTGGTTTTTGGAGGAGAAGAGGCAGACATGCACATAAAGGATGGTGAGTCCAGGGTGAATTACCGATGATTCCCTCAGTACTGCTCAGTGAGGAAGAAATTTGGGACCACCAGGTATGAGATGGCCTCTCCTCTCCAGTATGCTCAAGACTTCTTGCCTCACTGGAAATGGCATTTGCCAGTCCTGAGTTAACGTCTGGTTATGGACATAATCTGTATCTGGGTCACAGTGGTTGCAGAGTGCACTAGTGCTAAAAAGGCTGCTCAGAAATTGAGTCTTTGGGTGCCTATAACTCTTTCACACTACCTACAGTGACAAAAAATATCGCCAATTGGTTTCCAGCCAAGGGGCCATCTGAAGTTGGGCTGAGGTTAATGAGTCATTTTGTGTTGGCCACAAGATAGACTGCCACTTTCTACCAACTCAACTGGATTTAGACCCATGACCTTGAGATGAGAGGCTCTGTATTGCCCTGCCCCTCCTCGAGGTATGTGGTTCCCCTCTGAATATACTCATTTGTTAGTTTTCTTTTGAAGTTAATGGCAGGATGTGGCTCCCTGTCCATATTTTTGTAGGCTTCATAATTACTCATTGAATATTTTGAGGGGTCAGAGAAGGAAATGCAGGTTGATTCACTATTGCAAAAGCTTGTTTTACAGAAGGTGTTTGACATCCTAAATGGATCCTAAGCCTTGGATCCATTTAGAGGGAAAAATCCATTGGGAGTATCAGGCTTCTGCATGTACACTGTGGAAACAGCCCTCACAGGAGTGTAATTAATTACCCCGTGTTTTCTGACACTAGCTGAGAACTCAACAGGCACAGAAAATGAGACATTACAGTTCCTGGAGGAGATAGGCACTTTGCAGCTCTTTGTTTCAGCAGCCCAGGGTACATGTTTACCCTGCTGCATGCCAGTCCCTTACAGCATGCCAGAGAGCTCAAAGAGGTAGCACATCTAAGATTAATATCCTGGAGCAATGTATTCTACTGCACCATCCAGACCTCAGAGAGCTAACTGTTTCCAGCTAAACATGCCCCATGTGTTTAATCCCCAAACCCGTGCTCTGACTTATACTAGAAGTGGCTCAGCCAGTCCCAGTAGGGTCTGGGAAAGCTGCTGGACTCTCACCACCTCCCAGACTCCAGTTTCTCACCTGGGTCCCCATCAAAGGATTTATCATATAATCATAGAACGGTTAGGGTTGGAAGGGACCTTAAAGATCATCGAGTTCCAACCCCCCTGCCTTGGGCAGGGACACCTCCCACTAGAGCAGGTTGCTCAAAGCACCATCCAGCCTGGCCTTAAATGCTTCCAGGGATAGGGCATCCACAACTCCTCTGGGTAACCTGTTCCAGTGTCTCACCACCCTCACAGGAAAGAATTTCTTCCTAATATCTAATCTAAATCTCCCCTCTTCTAATTTAAAGCCATTACCCCTTGTCCTATCGCCAGACTTCCTGACAAAGAGTCCCTCTCCAGCTCTCTTGTAGGCTCTTATAGGTTGCTATAAGGTGTCCCTGGAACTTTCTCTTCTCCAGGCTGAAGAGCCCCAGCTCTCTCAGCCTATTTTCAGAGGAGCGGTGCTCTATCCTTCTGATCATCTTCGTGGACATTTAGATTCCCAACTTCAGCCACAAACAGGTAGACTTTTGGAAACACTGAGATCTCAATGAGAGTTACGTGTTGAACCTGCTAGGGCATTTTTTAAGAAATGCATTCATTTCTCCTGTCTAGCAATGGTGTTGAAATATCTCTGGAAATCTACTAATTCATTTTAAAAAACATGGGCCTGAGCTTTTCCACAGGGAGAGAGAATAACTTTACCAATCTTAAGAGGCAACTCCAGGAGAAACATAAATCTTTATAGTTCCTACATCTATGTGATTTATCTCTGAGAGGGAGCACTCTTTTGTCATCCAGAAGGATACCTCCAACCAAGAGTATTCGTCCTCTGTCAATCTGCTATCCAATATGCCTATTAAAAGAGGCATCTAACAGGAATCAAAAAGAAAAATATTTTACCATCTGATATCACCAAGTAAGCTTTTCATGGACCCTGAGCAGAGGTGTTGATGTTGACTCAGACTTGCAGTTCAGGAAACTGAGGCACAAAGCGGTTAGGTGATTTACCACAGCTCACCCCTGCACTCATTTATAACTTATTCTGTCCTTTCCCTGGACCAGGGATACAACACTGTCACCCTTGAGGATCTTAACTGCATTTCATGTTTCAGGCTGCTTTATCTCCTGACCAGTAGTATTTGCTTGGGTGTTAACTTGTTAAGCAATAGTTGCTCATCTGACTAAAGCCTTTATTAGTAAAATATTACTAGAAAAGCTGCTTCTACCACAGGCTGATTGTAAAGCCACTTGCTAATTCGTGCTGAAGGCAACACAGCTAGTGGGTAGCCTGGCGACCACCTTTCTGGTAATGACATCAAAGTCACCCAAGACTTTGGGTTGCATGGGATATGCCATGTGCCCTGGCAGCCCTGTCAACAGGGTTGCGTATGCTGATGCTTCTTGCAGGATTGCCACTCCAGGATACTGCTCCTTTCCCCCACGCACACTGGGGTATGAATTCAGGGTTTAATTCATCCCTGTTTCTGTCCAGTTGAACACCTTTTCTAGCTGCTCATTTACCTTGCCTCCTACCACATCTGTGACACTACTAATCTGCTGTTTAGAAAGGATGGATGAGCTTTTGTTTCTTACAAGATCCAGTCTGTGGATAGGACTGCTTGGATTAGCACCAAAACAGAGATGGTTTTATTTAGATAGGTAAAATTTAATTTTTTAGCTTTGGAGAAACAATATCCAATTTTAGAAGACTATTTTTGCTTGCAGTCATTTCTCAAGCCATGGTTGCAGATTTTGCAGCCTGCTCTTAGCTGTGGAGATCCCTGAACAAGCTAATTGCATACCATCAACATTCATCTTTCTCTTTTAGCAGACTGTAAGTAACAGAAAATCTCACTTATTGTGCTAGATTTTAACTTCACAAATGGAGATGACTTGATTCCCTAAATGATAGCTTTGGTTATGAATAGTACTACACAATATTTATTACAGCTATTCTAAAAGGGCTCTTCATTGCCCCCAGTGAAATGCAGGAAGCAGTGAAGATCCTTGGCATTTTTCCTTTTCTTAAAAAAGTCTTGGCTATTTCCAGATTTTGATCACTATCATTTCAACTTTGGACTTCTATTAAAACTGTTTTGAGTTTGGCACAACTGTAGTGGCAGATAGAGTGCACAGATAAATGTACCTTCTGAATAGGCTTAATACCAAAAGTGGATAAGAGGAATGGTGAGGTATTTCATCTATGAAAATTTCACATCCATAAGATTTGCCACTTGCTGCTGATAATCCTTTCAGTCTCAAAGGGTCAAAAGGTGAAAATGATTGAGGTACCTTTTGCTATGAATATTTCACGAGCTGCATATCCCTTTTTCACTGAGATCTATGTGCTGACTGAGGGCTTCTTCAGGATGAATCCTTAGTTGACTGATGAATACAAAACACCCCTCGAACAAAAGGCATTCAAGATTAACGGAAGACAAGACAGCCTACTTTGGTTTCTGTGAGCAGTACCTGGAGTATCAATGGAGATAAAACACTGAGTGACAGGTAACTGAAATACAGAATAACACCATATATTGTTCTCCTATTGATTGGGGAAATAATGAGAAAGTTAGCAAGTCACGGTAATGTCACAGACAGTGATGAACTTTGGAGAACTCAAGGACCAAAAAGTAACATGAAACAAGGAGCAAAATGAAGATAATATTTGGTTACAGTACAGTTCTCAAATTGTAGTGAAACACATCCCTTCGCCTTTGAGTATGCATGGTTTTTAAAACGAAGACAATGGGAAGAAATTGCTGGCTGAAACAATATAGCTATTTTATTTTACTACAGCCAGTAATGTGAACTTCTTGGAAGACATCTTCTTTCACCACACTATTGCAGCTGGGAACATTTAGAGGCTATGAACCAAAATTATCCTCTCTATGCATAACCTTTCTAGTGTCATATCCTGCAAGGTATTGTGGTAATTGAAGATACTCAGTACCAAGAATTGACTATTGTTTCACTACGGCATTGAGATGAAAAAGCCAATCCCTTTGAAGAGGCTGCTCATTCAGAAGCGGCACCTTAGCAAAACATGTCTAAAGAAAGTTGTTCTTTCTTTTCACACTTAGACAACACTTGGAAAGCTTTTAGCTCATTTACCTCTGTAAGGCAGGGATGCTCTGCCCCTGCAGAGGGGTCCCCAGCCCAGCCACAGCCACAGGAGCTCCCCACTTCTCCCACAGCACTGGGCAAGGACCCCATCTGCTCAGTACCCATTCCCTTTCCTGTATGCTAATTCAAAACTAGGCCAATGAAAATAATCATGATGGCAATGAAAACAAAACCTCCTGCACTGCCCAGGATGTCTTTAGTTAGATAATTTTGTCTGTAAATAAGGTTGCCCTTTTATCACTTGAAACGAACAGAGCTCATGTAGGTTACAAATCTTTTTCCATTTAAGACAGGCAAAATAGTACGCGAAGGAAAGAATCTCTCTTGTCCTTAGTTAAAACTAGTCATCTTAATTTTAAATAAAGGTGAAATTGCATTGTGCTTCTCATCTACTTTTCAAACAGTTTCTCCCTATTCTTCTTGGGAGCTTGTCTTTTTCCTAACAGAGAGTTACTCTAAAAATATCCCTAGGGGCTATATTTTTAGGTGTAATCTTTAAGAGTCAGGAAGAACAGTATCACCCTAATGCAGGATACATTTCAACAGCTTCATCATCACAACAACAAACATTTCAGATGGATTTAAGACACAAAAGGATGCAGCATCTCTTTTCAATGGGATTTCAGCACCCACTTTTTCAGTCTCCTGCAAAAGTTGTAGCCGTCAAGCTCTAAAGCATCTTGAGCCAGAGCTTTGTCAGAGGAAGGTCAGAGGATGGGGCAAGGCTGCATTTGCCCAGGTCCTGCCCAGCTGCACCCATGCAAGGGCTGAGACTGACTGCCTGTCTGAACTCTGCAGCTTGAGGGTGCTTTTGGGTCCTTCAGTTTAGAGAAAACTTTGTCTCTGTTCAAACAGGTCCAGGTCAACATTGAGACCTCCAGATTCTGTTAGATTCTCTCTTCTGAGATAAAGAAATCAAACAAATTGTTACGTTTGCATTATATTGGAACATAGAAATGTCATGGTAGCTGGCTTGGTAATGCAGGGTTAATTTAGACATTCAGACCGCAGTGCCCTCCACTCTGTAAATGTAATAAACATGTGGCAATTAAGTTCCATTAGGTCTGCTCAGCTACCTGGTTGTGTTTGAAAAGCTATTTCCACAAATTCCAGGCTGAAGCGTAGGGAGCATGGGACAGCAGAGGGTGTGAAATGGAGCATTTGTTCCAGGATCAGGATGCATTTGCATTTCTGAGCCAAGAGATGGGATAACATACAAGATAGACCTCTTTTGCACAGGGCACTGGAAGCGTATGAGCCATGTAATCAAGGTAATAAGCATGTGCTTCCAAGATTGCCCTTTACATGCTGTTTTAGGCAGCTCGTTCGCTCATGATTGCCCCCAAGCTCCTGTGTACCCTCATGTTCCACAGAGATGTAAACCTCACTCCTAAACATGTTAAGAAACAACTACTCATGTGTTATCTCCAGTGTGCTTTACCTGTTGTGCCATCACTGGCAATGCCATCATGCTGGGAAATTCCTGACCATGAAGGCAAGATACCCGATTTCTGCAAGGTATGCTCTTTCCTGCAAGTGTCCATGAGATAATCTGCAATGCTCTTCGCAGCATATCAGTTCTCCCAGCTGGAGTTTGGAGTTCCAGCAGAGGAGAAAAATCTGAATGGTGAGAATGGCTACAGGAGACAGCCTTCTGCTGCTTTTGTAGAGCTGTACCCAGAAGGAAAGGTCATTTTGTTTGCGTCTAAGCGCACACCACATACCACATATTGCCCTTTAAAAGGAGCAGTTGTCTTTTCTTTAATGAGAAGTCTATCCAGCCATCAATTTGTTAATAAAAAGGTGATATGCTAAGGAGAAATTAATGACAAATAATCCTCTTTAAAATAATGTCACTGTATTCAGGTTCAGGTTTGCTGGCTACAAAACATTTGCTACTCATTTTCTGCCCCACTATTAATGGGTAAGAGAAAAGAAGGGGAATTTGTTACTTAATGTAGGATATGCATCTCATGCCATCAGATTACATCAGGTTCATCAAGTCATGCTTATATAACTTGATTTTAATTTATGGGTTTTATTGTTGGCAGGTTTCTAAGATTATGATTTGATTGAACGTCTGTTGAATGTCTGTAAAATATCTGTTAGTTTGTAAATGGACTCTAATGGATTGTGCTGCTTGATTCTTTTCTATGGAGCTGTTCACCTTTGCGTGGTATAGTAGACAAGTCACATCTTGCCTTGACTGCACACAGCATCAACTATAATAACTATATGTCAGATGCTGTAGCATTGTAGATACAATCTACTTGAAATCACTGTACATGTATCCAAGGAGAAATTCTTAGTGTCCAGGAGACCTCCAGCAAAACGACTCACTACTGTCTGTAGCTTGATAAATGTCTCCATATTTCTACTTTATGCTTCACATTATTTATCACAGAAGGTTTCTTTCACACCAAAACTTTTAACACACCTTTTAAGTTTATGGGGCCAGATCTCTGTTTGCTTTGTCCAGCTGGCCTGACTACACAAAAAGGTGGCACTAGAAAAAGATTTTGGCTTCCTCTTACCAGGGCTGGTTTGTGGCAGATCTAGAGCCTGGTGTGAATGAGATGCAGGGATCCCTGGGAACTGGAGATGCCCAGGGCTGTTTGGTTCTGCAGTGAAAGAGTGAGAGCAATTGATAGAGGAGCAGTTAAGGCAGGCTTACAAACCTGGAGGCAAGCTTTGGCTGCCTGCTTCCTTGGAGTAGGACAGATGGCAGGGTAAAGGGCAGCTCCAGGAGCACAAGTGCAAGAACAACCCCACAACTCCGGCCATAGCAAGAGTGCTGTGGAACTGTGAAACCGCAGCTCAGGAGACCAGTTACAAACCAACATTTTCACAAGCAAGGAATATCAGATGCATTGATCAAACATTAGTGATACAAGCAAGATATAGTACTGGTTTTAAAGAAATCAACTGTTTTCAGGTTGGGTATGAGCTTGAAGTCAAGCAACTGAGATCTTGGCAGATCAGCCAAGGACCAATGAAGTAGTGTCCTTTACATACTAAAGGGAAGTGTTTTGTATTAGAATGATGGTTATATTGCATAAGCAGAAATGTACAACTCACAGGGCAATATAGACAGCTGCCACTGCTGGGGCATTCATCCACTTTTTGTTCCAGGGTCCCACTATAAACCTTCAGGTTTTGAGACCCAGCTCCATAAAAGGTTCCCTATAACTGATCCATATCAACAGCGCCGAGGGCAATGAAGTATTTTGCCACAAGGGTAAAACCTGAGGTGTCAGTCCTGCAGGGTAGTGTACAGTGTGGGAGCCTGTAAGAGCACACCAAGACAGCTTGGAAAACAAGCCTTACACTGCCTGATACATTTCACTCCACCTCACTTGCCCCAGAGCTATACGGTACATCCTCTGGAGCTCACTGGTGCCTCACTACAGCCCAAAACAAGCTTTCCAACATCACCAAATGATTCAGAAAGCGGCAATTGTTATACATGTTATTCATTGGTCCTGTTGTAAGGGCATGACTCAGGGCTAAAAGCCTATCAATCTACGCAACACACTGTGTCTTGCTCCCCACTCTTAGTTGTGCTGTAGCATTTCGCAGGGTGCTTTCTAACATTTTTGTGGCACAAGTGTCCTCCCAATAATAAAATCGTAAATGTGATCCTCTCCCCTGGCCATGCCCTGTGCTGGTGATATACCCAAGAGTATGAATCTGTCCATAAACCCTCTGCGGAGGTTTCCTCTGGGGTAGGAGATGGCAGAGAGGGTTTTGCCTGGATCCTACTTGCTCCAGTGCGACCCTGGGAGAGCTGCACCCAGGGTCACCTGAGATTTACCACACTCTGATGCCAAGGCTGTTTGCACTGTCTGGTTTTGCTGCTGCCAGTCCTTTGGGTTATTCATTTAGCTGCTCTGAATCCCCGTTTTCTCAGCTGAAGTAGAGAGATGAGAGTAGTAATCCAAAAAGAGAAAATCACCAGGCAAGCAGTAAGAAAGGCTATTTGATGCAAGAAAACAGTTACACAAGTAAGGAAATTTAAACTATACAGCATCATAGTTATCAAGGTAGACACTTTTTAAAGTTTCACAGAGAGAAAAACACAATAGGAAGATAAACACCCTCTCAAATGTTTTTTAGCCTGTTGGGCTTTTTCTGATATGCACAGAGAAACTGCAAACTGGCAATGCATCTGGGGTTTCTTAAACACAACAATAATGTTTTGTAAGTTCAACTATGTAGGCTGTGATCTTCTGTTTCACAGAAACATTGCACAGCTTGTGTTTCCAACCTGCAGATCGTTCTTGTGTCCTACTGAACATCCTGAGCTGTGGCCACCATCATCGAGTAACCATGAGGTTCAGTGAATAGCTTCTTGCTGGACCAGAAGAGACTCCAGCCCTGCAGAAAAGTATTTAAAATGGCATCAGTGCCCCAGACCCTCTGTGCTGTAGAAAGTTAGTGCAAGGCTGAAGAAAAATCTGGTTGGCCTTGAGACAGAGAAGCTACCTGTCCTGTAGGAAGGTACCAGATGCCAGGAGATTCAAATAGAGATGGACCTACTCAGAAAGCAACCCCTGATGGTTCAAGCTCCAAGTAGGTTCCTATTGAAAAGGACCTCAGCTCCAGCTCTTCATTTCGTACCGCTTTCAAGTTTGTTTGGCCTGCCTGTATTTCACCTTGCACCTTGAAGGAAGCACCATGCACAAGCATAGTGCTTCACAAGCATAGTGCTTAATTCTCTCTCATCTTGTCCCCAGCTCACCATCTTGTCCAACAGGGCTTATTTGGCCCCAGGCATGCAGTGTCCTCTCCCAGGTGACATTGGATGGGTAGCAGGCCTGTGAAGGGAACATCTCCTGAACTTGGTGCCATCTCAGTTCTGGCAGACAACCTGAAGAAGCAATCATAGCACTGAATGCAATCAGTTGTGGCACTGACAGCATGTCTCCTCCTCCTGTACAGTGTCAGTTTGTCTGGAGAAAGACCATTTGCTACAAGCCTGGGTCATGGGGGAAGCCAGTGCCTCTTTCCAGCCATGGGGTCAGTTTCCCATTGTGTCTTGAGCACTGGGCTGCACCTCAGCAAACAACACACCTTCTTTCTGCTCACGCGGTTCGCAAGCAGGTACACCTGGGATGATATGCCACGACTCAGGGCCAAGCCCACCAAGCTACACAACAGCTCCCCATATGTCTTTCTGCTTACCCTGACTTCTTGACGCTACACCAGATGCCAGTGGGCCAGAGATGGCACCTGGGGCTCAGCACAGCATGAGGTCATCATCTGCATGGCCCTTTTCCTTCTGCTGCCCTCCTATACTGACACTGGGAAGCTGGAAAGTAGCAGAGAAATCTCTGTGCTGGCTGGCAGGAGGTGGCCATTGTGTGACTCCAGGCAGGCGGTGAGAAGGGGGCATCACCTTGGCCAGTCTAAAGGATAAGGTAACAGGAAAAGCAATGAATTGCAGAATTTAAGTCAA
Organism: Thinocorus orbignyianus; assembly: GCA_013400375.1. NCBI lineage: Eukaryota > Metazoa > Chordata > Aves > Ciconiiformes > Thinocoridae > Thinocorus > Thinocorus orbignyianus. The sequence continues at coordinate 81,881 of VXBW01002013.1, read as the reverse complement.
AGCAAGCTTCTCTCCACTAAGTTTTCCTTATCCCCAGAGCTTCCTCAGCATAAAACAGCCACCAAAAGCCACAGCAACATCTAACGATTTTCACATGGGTTGAGTTCTCTTCTGGCAAAGCACCAATCTGTGTCCCATCCCTCAAGTTTTAAAAATTATAAATGGTATGAACTGAACAACTTTGTCGCTCGCAATTTTACAAGTAATTTTGCTTCCACTGTTTTTGACTGAAAATGTCTATTGCCATTTGTAACATTGTCCACTTGTGCTCTGTGTATGGATAGAGACAAAAATTAAGAGAACCTCATTGGTGCCCCATTTTTTCTGTTCACAACTGATCCGTAGCAGGGACATGATATCCTGCTCCAGGAGAAGATGCACTGGGTAGGGATCTGAAGGGAAGAAGCAGAGCACCAGAGTCACAGGCAAACACTGAAACCCCTACTGGAGAGGAATTATTATTTATACTGCTGGACAGTTTTCTTCTGTGAAACAACTGGAAATGATTTACCCCACAAACGTCTGGCTGTTGGCTGGGTAAGTAGCCAGCAAACACAAGAGGAATCAGACCATGCCAGACTCAGTTAGCTGTATGCGATCCATTGCTGATCCATCTGCAGCACATGATATTCGCTGGTTTCTCTGCTCCAGACTGGTTGGGAGAGAGGTACTTGAAGGAATGGGAAGCTGTGTCTCCACAGCTGAGTGGTTTTCTAGCTCTGTGTTGACATGGTGTTCCTTCTGGCGGCTCAAACAGTCCTAAACCAGAGCCCCACCATATTATACCACTGCAATTTAATACTCTCATTTATTGGGTTAGAAGCAGTGTAGAAAATTCAGCTCTCGCCTACTTCTATATACAATAATCCAAAATTAAAAGTATCTTAGACAACCTAGTGAGCAGTGCTGCAGTGCAAGTGAGGACCATTCAGCAACATTCCCAGTTCTGGCACTTCCTTGCCGTCCACCCTCTCTCATGGGGCTCCTTCTGCTCAGGGGAGACATGGGAGCCCCATAGTGGGAGTATGCATCAAACTGTGGGTGCAGAGGATTATCCTGAGAGCTGACTCTGCATCAATGTGTATTCTGCTTTGAAGAAAATAAATGCCTGTCTTTCCTAGAGACTTGGAGAGGGTGCCTTTTATAGCCTGAAACTCCGCTTGGGTGATACTGCACCACTTAGCGATGGTCTAAGAGCAAAGTACACCATTCAGGTAAGACAGGTCTCAGTGGAAATGAACTGTCCCAGTATAAAGCTACCATAACTCAGGGGGTTATCTGCAGTTGAGGCTCAAGCATGCTCCATGCTGGTTATGTGCTGCTCACACTTGAAAGGTGTTGGGATTAGAGCTCTGCTGTACGACCACATCAGAAAGTGAAGATCATTAGAGTAACACTCTCCTATAAAACAATGATGCAGGTCAAGGTGATCAACGTTTTTATCCATTCTCTGAAAATGATTTAGATCAAAATTCTTCTGTATGATTTACCAGCTTTAATTCCTTTCCCCTCTTATATGGTCTATAGATGGGTTTTTCTAGGTTTTCCAGGTTTGCTTTTTTTAACTTGTAGCACAAGTAATTCTCCATTCCGTTCCTGAGCTTCCCCTGATGTAAAACAGTACTAATGATCCTTATCTGCCATGAGACCTACCGAAGAAAGCACTTGTGTAGAGTGAGGGAGTATGGCAGTGTCATTTTACTGCAGGTCCCAGCAGGGACCACTCTGGGAGCAGTTCCCCATTCAAACAGTGATGGGACTATTTGTACCCATCAGGGGAGTGCTGTTGGTTAATATAGGACCTGGCCACACAGCTCTCACTTGAGAAAGCTCTCTTTTGATTTCAGGAGGACTGCTGATATGTCAAGAGAACACAACATAGGGATTGCTGAATGGCAGGGGTACTCTGGTCTCAGCTCTGATGACTTGCCGCCACATACTAATATCTGAGATGAAACCTGGAGAAATCTCAGCAGCAAAAAGTTAGTCTGCAACTGTGTCTCATGCTGATATTGTACCATGAGAAACCCTTTGACATTTTCAGGGTCATTCATGATTCAGGCTGGTGAGGTTGAGCTAGGCCCACAGTTCAGTTTCACTACCTTCTCTCTCCCTATTCGTGTTATGCTCATTACACAAAGCGAAACAATTAATTCTAACAGAGGAATAGGTTCATGGCCTGTCTATAAGTCACCGGGCACATAATTGTTCTGTTGCTTACATTAACATCTTAGCACATTATTAGCACTGTTTGCGATTCCCGGTCTCCCACTTCAGCCAAGGTTCTGGTGGATGCTCTGCTCCCTCCACGGGAGGCTCTGCTGCAGGATCCCCTCTTGCAACCCACCAACGCACCAGCGTTACGTGTAATTAAAGGCATCCCATGGCTGAAGCCTTCAGATGGACAGAGAGACCTAAAAACATGCCTTTCTCTTGATTAGGCAGCTTTAAGACAAATAGGATTAAAGAGAGAGATACCACTGTGGAGGAGAACAAAATATGAGTGTCTCACTGAAGTAGTGGGGAAGGGGGAGGGACAACAGCAGTTTGCTGAGCAATTCACACACTATTTTTAAAAAGGACTGAAAAAGAAAAGAAATTTAGAAAAAAGCACATCTTTTAAAATATATTTCAAGTATTCAAAACATACATATTTAAATTTCAAGTTTGAAAACCCTGAAACCCAAATCTTTGAGGCACTGGAAATCAAAGAAAAGTTAGTTATGGCTTGTGAGCTTTTTGTCTGTAGAAACAAAGAATTAATGACCAACAAACAAGCAGCTTAGAATCCCCCCCTTTTTTAACAAAGAAAAGTCTTTGCTTATGACTATTCTTGTTGGATTAGGAAACTAAAAAAAAAAAAAAAATCAAACAGGCAACAAATAATTTTACCATTACCAGGTAATATGTGTTAATTGCTCAGTTTATATACTCTGAATGACATACCATTAGAGACTGTGTATGCATTGTAACTAGAGCATTAATAAATTTAAAATGTGCCTATTAGGATGACAGCTTTGGAGGTGCAAAGGAATAACAGTTATCACTTGGCAGAAGCAGATCTCACCCCATCTGCCGAGACTTTGCATACATTTTCAGCTTCCTGAGCAATGATTAGGGCTGTCAGAACCTCTTTAACCTTCTAACTGCTGGTCCCAACTGGCCTTAATTAGAGACTAATGAATTCAGAAGATGCAGGCCGTGAGGAAAACTGCCTTGACAGTTTGTGTACAAATTAAGCACCAATTACTTCATGCATCTTTTGCATTGCTGATACAAGTCTCTGTTATTATTTTTGAATATGGTCATTTTAGCATAAACCGAGAACTTTGCTAATGTATTTTGTCATTTTTATGGCTCATCATAAAAAAAAAAAAA
>VXBW01002013.1:12328-78479 GCA_013400375.1 Thinocorus orbignyianus | reverse complement strand
AAAAAGAATACCAGGAGGGTCATGAATATGTGAAATAAACTACTGTAGATGATAAAAAGAAATTCATTTCCCTCTAGGGAATATCTTCCAACATTTTTCCCCCTAATATCATATTATTATTATGATTAGTCGCATAATGATCACAATTTAAGAAACAGACGTAACATGGTACTCTGAATATTTTTATTAGGAATATAGCTGCTGTTATTAACACAAGAAGGAAAACAAAGATACAGGTAAGAGTCTTTCAGTTCTGGGATCTCAGAAAAACTTCTATATCCACCCATGTTAGCAGAAGGTTACTGACTCTGCTATGGTTAGGAACAGGAGAGCAGTCAGCCACAGATGTATAGTCAAGTAATTTTGGGTGTCTGATCCTCCCTAGTTTCACCTTATCCACATCCAGAAGACATAAGAGGTTCAACACTATATTTTTGGGAATATGGCCCCTAAGCCCTGCGAAAGCACGTCTGCCCTCCTTCCCAGTCTGACAAGGCAGGGGAACATTGAACACACCATCCCATAAAACTTGCTTAGTTGAAGTTCGAAAAACTCCTACCGCTGGTGCTCCTGCCAGACCCCATCCAAGAATAAACATGACTTTACTGAAAAGACTACAGACCAGTGCATGTCTGAGACACACAACCCTCTGCACAGATACACAGCCATTCCTTCATTGGCCAGTTACCTCTGTCAATTTGGACCGCTACATCCTTTCATTTCTCCTAATTACCATCGTGTTCCCCGTTGCATTTAGTGAAATTTATCACAGCTATGCAAACCAAAGGTACTTCAAATCCCACCACAGAAACTCTCCTGGCTGTGCTGCTGAGGAAATCAAGGTCATATCAGCCTGAGCATCTCCTGCCCCTGCTCTCCCTGCCGCTGGGAAGGAGGGATACCCCCCGGAGGATATGTGGGAGGAAAGCCAAAGAGAAGCAGAGGGATGGATGAATTAACACCATATAGTGAAATTTTGTCACTTGCATACCAGGTTAGACTGCAGGATGTGTGCTTTGTAATCTGCAGATGTACAGAGCTGAAGAAGAGCTACAGCAGAACGAAGCCTCCAGTACTACAAACTTCTTCAAATGCAGAGATGCTCTGTGTGAAGAAGGACATTTCTATCACACCAATAAATTCTCTCCCAGGAGCAGATGTAGAATCATCAAATGGTCTGGGTCAGAAGGGACCTTAAAGATTGAGTTCCAGCCCCTCTGCCATGGGCAGGGACACCCCCCACTACACCAGGCTGCTCAAAGGCCCATCCAGCCTGGCCTTGAACACCTTCCGGGATGGGCATTCACAGCTTCTGCAAACTTGAAAACATGAGGCAAGACTCTCAGTGGCAAGTCACAGAGCCATTGTCTGTGGTTCTTGAATTTCAGTTAAATAAAACCACAAGCAATATCTCTTATGAAGTTTTGTCTTTGTCCACACAAAATGATGGATGCCCCTATTGGTCCAATCTCTGTACCATGCAATTACTCCTTCCACACAACCCTCACTTGCATTTCATCAAAAGTAATTTTAAACTTCTCTAATGAGGATGACCTAATGATCTCATGTGACACTTTCCTAATTGTCCCTATCATTAAACATTGGGATCTTCTGTTGATAACCCAACATTTTCCTCCCTGCATTTACACCAATGCAACATGATTACAACATGTAAGATCCAGCATGCTTGTACACGTATGACAAAGTCAGGTTTTTTCCCTTGAAAATGTTTTATTTTATGAGCTGCTGTTGAATTTAAAGTCCTTAGTAAATTTCTTTTGCATCTGTTTTCATCAGTCAGCCTTCAGTCTGGCCTCTGCCCCAAAGAACAGATCCACGGATTTGGAGTTTGCTCAGTTGTGACTCCCTGGACTAAGATATACCATGACAATGAGAATTTTAATTGAAAATCACGTTCAGAGGTGATGAGCAGATGTTTACAAATTTTATAAGATAAATCTAAGGTTGTGGCTTGGGTTTGTCCCTATCCTGATAAGGATTTTTTGGAAACTGCTCTGTTACGTTAATGGACTTCTGTTAAGCCTCATTCCATTTCCATTACCATTGGACGTGCTTTTTTCTCCAGTTCTGATCACCCTTCCCGAGTATTTAATAACAGCATCTTCTCCTTCAGTAACACTTACACATGGAACAAATGCAGATTTAACACTGTCATATGGGTTATCATTATACTGTGTATGGCTGCCTTCTGTTTATCGCAGCTCTAAAGCTCATGATAGAGAGGAGACTCAGAAGGAAAGAGAGGAAAGGTGACATGGCCCCTTTGTCTGATCCAAAGCCCCAGTGAGTGATGAAGATATGCTGTAAATCCTGCAGAGAGAAGAGTTCTACTTTTGTGCTGAAGGTCAAAGTACATTGAGAAGATGGAAATGTACATGTGTGTGTGTGTGTGTGCATAGCCACATGTGTGTGTTTCTACATGCATGTGTGCAGGCATCTCTAGCAGCTGGTCCATAACGAGACCACAGGACTTTGCCACCAGCTGGGTTAGAGCTGCTTTAGCCAGCTCATATTGGGAAAGCACAAAAGCTCTGAGACTGAGTCCCCTCTTCCCAAGGAGGTATAGGGTTTCTGTGGGACAGTAATTCTAGCTGTTGGCATCTGTGCATAGCCTTGTTACACCATGATTTTCTGATCACCTTCGACTTCTTACACTCCCTTTGGATGTTGCCTCACAAGCACATCACTCCCCACCTGGAGGGCACCAACCTCAGGTCTTGTCCTCCTCTCTGGTACCATGTTGCTGCACCTCTCTGGTGATGGCACAAAGTACACACTGGCTTCTGAGACACTTGGCCCAGCAGGAACACCTTTCCCTGGCATTTTGGAAAGATATCTGAAGTCCTGACTTTTTGTTCCTTTCTTTTTGCTGACTAAAGCAGTTGGATTTCCAGGTGGATATAAGGGTCTCAGTTCTGCTTTCAAGCTTTATTCTTCCACCTGGTAGGTCCATTCAGTTCATCTATCCCACCGGACCAGCTGAAAAAAAAGCCAAAAAAGAGGGAAAATAAGGATTAAATAAACAAAATTCAAAATCATGGAATAGTTAGCAGTCTCCTCATAGAAGACATTTATATTTAACTACTGTACACGGAACCAAAGCATCCCCTGCAAAAAACAAGCACTCTACGTATAAAAATTTAAAACCACATTGATAACCCATCTGGCATCCTCCTAATTATGAATCTCTTAGTGGAGTAATATTCCCTTTAGAAGCAAAACAGTAAATACAACAAGGGAAACATGATTATTAATTTCTTTTCGCGCTGTCTTTCAAGACAAGCGTTCATTCACATGTGCACGCAAAATCTTTCTCAACTGGAATTTATTGAAGTAAAGACATAACACAATGCCTTCTAATTAAACATTTAAGAAGAAAAAAATACCCTGTTCTCCATCAGGAGACGATATTAATAGGTGCTTCATAATACAGAGTGTGTTTGAATCCCAGCTGTCTTGCCCCATAAATACAGAGAAGCAGAAAAGCTCAGCTTCTCCCTTCATCTTTATGTGCCAGTCTAAGCAGCACAGGCTTCACAACATCCAGTCATCTTGTGGAAACAAAGCACAAGGCTCAATTATCTGGAGACAACTTCTTTCCCTTTCATGGGAATGCTATTTCTGAGAAGGTGCTACCCACAAATGACTTCTCTCAACAGGCACCGGTTCCCTTCCCTTCCCTGTCTGAAAGGCAGCAGGAAAGGCAGGCAGAAACTTTTGGGGGGAAGCTCTGTCACAGGTCATCTAGCTCAAGGTAGACTTTTATTTATCATGCACTACAGACAATAGTGGTTTGAATAGTTGCTTCTTGGAAAATCATTTTGTCTTTACGAAGAGTCAGACCATTTTATTAATTTTAAAATAGTTTGCCTCCAACAGGAGCCATTGAAGGGGTACATCTCCTTTAGGAAGTCCTTCAGGTTTGGAACTACTTTTGAAACGCAAGTGTCTTAAGATACTTGTAAGTAATGGAACATCAGACTCTCAGCAAGGAAATCCCTATGGAAACTTTCAGCATGAGGCAGAGACTTTGACCATCAAGCCTGGGGCACTGGAGACGGAGCAATATGCAGCACCCTTGGAGAGCTTTGCCCATAACAAAATTTCAAGGTCCCAAATTAGTGATACTGAGGTTCCTTACTCATTAGCCCTTTGCCACTGGATTGTCCTCCCTAATAAAACAAAGCCCTCCTATGGCTTTTGTAGAGTCCCTTGTCAGCTGAAATCACTCCTTGCCGAGCAGATACCGGTAACCTACAGCAGTGTGCCAGGCTGCGGCTTAGCGGCAGCTCAGCATCTCCCCATTTTACAAACCCAGAGTTCCCCTCCACCCCCACCCCCTGCACGTGTGGAGATCTCTGAACCCGATAGCTCAACAGACTGAGCTGCTCAATATCGATTACCAGCTTTAAGAAATCTTTTCAGTTCAGTCATAGGCTTATCTGCTTTGGTTGTCACATGGTTGGGGATGATGCCATCAATACAGATTACGAATCTGTCTCAGCATCCTATAAATCTGCAAGTTTCCCTGCTTCAACCTTCCTAAACCACCCTGGTGGGTCCTGCCGGGCGGTGAGAGAGGCTGTGTGCACCACGTTGCACTGTGTTGGCTGTACCAAGAGCGGGAAATGAAAAATCCAAGAGAAGCTTAACAATGCTCTTGCTCTGACATCTGCTCCCAGCAAGGGCATCTAGGGACCTGCCGCACAGGTTTTTTTTTCCTTAAAGATGATCACCGTGAATGTTGCTACAAAAAATAATGTAAAACATTTTGACAGCCAAGTAAGCCATGAAACATTAAATCTCCGAGGCCCATATGCTCCCCTCTGCTAACGCAAGTGGAGAGGAGCAAACACCCTGTGGAAGCTGGCAGGGAGAAGCAGTTGAGCCACATCACAAGTGTCCCACTCCCCTCCATCATATCTGCAACCTTTCTGCCCCAGGGGTGAGACAGGGAGGAGTGGAAGGGGCAAAGAGGTACCTTGCTTCTCCCTCAGCGCTATCACCCTTCTGACTTGGAGGGGTTTTCTCATGCTTGCAACTTTGGTATCCAGCAGGACAGTGGTAGCTACTGGGAGCCCAAGGAAACCTGACTCCAGAGAGTGTAGCATGACCACAGGAAAAGGGGACACAAATCCTGTGGGCCAAGGCAGAAGATTTTTATGAGTGCCTAGTGGTCTATGTGATTATCCTGCTGCCCCTATGGCCTCAGATGGTTTCCCTGCAAGCCAGCTTATCAGTGAGGAGCTTTGTCACCTAAAATTGTTCTCTCAAAGAATCTTCATGGATTTCCTGGCTCTTTTTAAGACCTCCCAGTCCTTCTCCATACCCACAACCCCATTGCATTGCAGAACCTCCTCTTTACTAACAAGAGTAACCCTTGGACCAGTTTGGAAAGGACTTAGGTTCCAACTGTTTACCAAATATCCTGCCCTTGGCCTGCTAAAGTGGGAGGAAAGCATCATAAAAAATAGAGTAAAGGCTTACCAAAGCCTCAGTGGTGTCCAGAGCGGCCACGGACACAGCACACCCATTCCAGCAGCCACCGAGTTGTGGAGGGCGATGTATTTAATGTTACACCCCAGCCCAAAAGACCCTGTACCTGTTTGTGACTAACTGACATGAGTGAACATGTTTTTGCAACCACAACAAGGATCCTTAACTCCTGTACCACCATATGTCCAAGACATCACCAGGAAAGCCACCAGGTGGGATGTTACTTAGCCCGACGAGCAGCTTTGTGGCCCTGCAGTTTCTAAACCTATATCCAAGCGAATATCACAGCAACAGTATTAACGGAGCTCCCGAATTTAAATGGTTTCAGAATTAGATATTCATGGTTCAGACAGCAACATTAAAGTCCTGGTGAAGTGGCAGTTTGTTGAGGATGGTAAGTCGGTGCCCTTTGGTTTCAGAGATCACTGGAGAAGCAACACTGGCTTGCATGATGCAGACACAAAAAGCCTTTTTGGGGCCTCCAAAGGGGAGGCAGAAGCACCTGGGGCCTAGTATTTGGCAATAGGTGAAATAGGTGAACATGCTCACACATCAGATGCTAAATATTCAGCGTCTCTCAGTTTTAATGAATCGTTATGACTGAAGAAATCAAAGGTCCCGTGGGGAAGAGCTGTACTGGAATACTGGAATATCACATAAGGAAAACTTGGTGTGTTTTTCTTTTTTTTTTTTTTTTAAGATAAAATGAATAGAATTATCTTCGTTAATTCAATAACCACAGAAATATTTACAATGTAATTACATCCATTCTTTTTCTGTTCAAATATTATTTTTAAGGGCTTCTTGGCATCGAAGAGCCTCTTTCTTTGAAAATCCTGACCCAGTGTCAGAGAGAGAACAGACCTAAGTCTCTTAATCTAATGGCTGTTAGTGGGGGTGACTACTTTAGCAATGCTCGGCTGAAAAATGAACTTTGCAATAAATGACCTTCAGAGAAGAAGACTATTCATGTTAATTAGTAGCTCTTTTCAAACAGGATTCATATATGCATTAGGCTATGTCATTTTGAACAATGCCATCATTGTAGTAAACATCAAGACAAGACTCAAGTACAGTTATGAAAATTTTAGAAAACTCTAGTTAGGTTTTTTTTCCCCTAAGATTATGAGTTACGATTACTGATGTGTTGCACAATGGGATCTCTCCTAATGGCTTTTAGCTTTTGCCACTGCCAACTTTTATATTTAAAATCCATACAATTATGGACAATTTATAAGCATTATGAGGCTCTCTATCTTCCTCACCCCATTTTTTTGCACTGATTCTTACTGATTCAAAGCAGCTTTGAACATGACAAATCAAATGCATTTTGCTAAAAACATAACATTTATTCTTACAGAGCCCACTTTATTCTTATTACTACTTATTACTTATTATGCATATTTAATTTAAGAATGCATATTCTCCATTAAAAAATTAGAATATTTTGAAGTACTAGAAAGTGATTATTTTGGTTAGTTCCCCTTGATTAACCACTCAAATGTGGATGCGTTCTTTCTAAAGCATGTACATAACAAGAATTGAAAATGGCAAAAGGAGGCTACCAAAAGGAAAAAAAATGAATGAAATAAATTGATGCACAAAATAAGAGACATGATTTTTACACAGTTTCTGTCAAAATGCGTGTTAAAAAATAGTTGCAGCACATAAAAAATTTGCTGTCTGGGGAGAGATAAACTTGGTACAACAAATCTGATTCAGAAATGTTATTAGAAGATACAGGAGGCAGAAGGTAATGTGCAAGCAAACTGCATAATTCTGAATCTACATTAATTTTGAGCTATATTTATTAATTAATTTTCTAAAAATCCACTCAAGGAGTATCTTCCCTGCTGCTGACCATTCTAACACAAAAGCAAAGTTAATTTTAAAAGCTAACCTGTCAGGCATTACGCATAGTTGCTTCACTATCCAAAAAACATACATTCCTAACTAATTAGAAAATTAACAATAAATGTACTGTGGAATAGCATTTTAGCAGTCTGTTTAATGAAGAAAGTAATCTGTGCTGCAAAACAATTAGCTAACAAAGGGAAAATTAATAAATATTTATAAGACCAATGTATATGGTTTGTCTGGAGCCTTGCAAGATTCGGAAAAGGCAAACAATTCAGTTGAGCAAACAAACTGCAAGACTGGGTTCATCCTAAATATCTGGCACATGACAGCGTTCATTATTCACGACTTGGAGGGGCTGCCATACGCCATATCTGGTCTCTGGCCCGAGCTGGGTATCTCCAAGGCTTTCAGAGATGGGGCGATGGGCAAATCTGTCTCTCCACTGGTCACCACTGGCTGGAAGAAGCAGGTACCTGTCCAGCACTCTGGCCTTTGCAAGTCATCTTCACCAGGGGTCAAACTTCCTTCGCACACTGTGGAGGGACTCCACCCGCCCACCTTCATGCCACAAGTTCCTGTAAGCCAAAAAGCTTTCCAAGCCCTCATCCTCCTGAGGACAGCTCTTTCTGGCCCCTGCCAACTCCTTTCCCCTCTCGGATTTTGATTTTGAAACACTCAGCACAGGGACTGCAATAGTTCAGATGTAGCTGCTGTTTTATTTAAGCATGCAGGCCATGAAGATTTTTTTGGTTTTAATTTTTTGTTATTTCAAAAGGAGACATAAAGTAAAACCTGAGGCACCCTTGACTTGATCTTCCCTGCTTGTTTTTTGTGTGTGTGTATGGTGTTATTGTATCTGTTCTTTAAAGAAATGAGAAAGAAGAGTGGACCAGATGTGGGATTCATTTTATTCATATTCAATCCGTGCAGAATTCAAAGAAATTGTTCCTTTATTTGCTCTCTTCTGGGAAAACATCTTGAGTTCATTTTGTTCTGCTTACAGACTTGTAGAAATAGGTTCTGGAAAGGTACTTCAAGAGCTCATCTTGTCCATCTTACTGCCTCAAGGCTGACTCACGCCCAGTGCTCTCCAACAGCATGAACAATTCAAGTATAACAATAACACTCCCCCCCTCCTTTTTTTTTAATTTTTCCTTCAAAAAAACCACTGCAATAGAAAGTAAAAGGTTAAGAAATAAGCTAGTCTAGGTACCCATGGTTGCTGTTTGCTAGAGGCCGGAGGACATTGCAGCTGCTGCTGCTATGTCCTCAGGGCACACCCAGCTGTGAGCTGCGGAGGCAGCTGCCCTGGGTCCTGCAGATTTACCCTGGCTTCAAAGAAAGCTGCTCAGGTACCACAATCACCCCACTGCGTCTGCTTAAGGGCACAGGCTTCTCGCAAGACCTGCACCCCTACAGCGGGGCTGAGAAGGTACAGTGGTATCATGTTGAAAGTTACCCAGCACAAGAAGTTTCCAAAGGGTTGTCCTCCAGAGCAGAAACTCAGGCCTATGCAAGCTATTACAGTCTGGCTCCCAGAGAAGGAGGTACCAGTAGTGGTCGTCTGGCTCCACAGGCATGAGGGCCACTGAACTATGACACAATGTTTTACAAGGAGAGCAGGTGCACTGCAGGAGGTAAAACTGTTTCTGGTTCCAAATAAAATTAAAGTGCCATAGGCAGGAAACCTAACTAAGGTGCTGCAGGGTCTGTACCTGGTGACGGAGTCCCACTTTACACCTATACACCAGTATTATTTGCCAGCTCAGAGAACATATGAAAGATTAACCCTCACCCAGAACCTTCAGCCAAATCTGTCTTTCCCAGCCATTTCATAGATGTTGTTTTAAATCCAGCTTCTTCCACACCATCTCCTTCTTCTCCTCACGCCCTCTTCTTCTGCACCCTCTTGCCACCCAACACCTATCCCCGCACATGCTCTGCCTGACCCACAGCTTGGTCTCCCCACCATGGGCTTGCAGTGCTCGTTGTCTTGGGATGGGGAGGCATGGGGGTGAGGAGTCCCAGGCCAACAAGACCTACAGGACAATCTTGCAGCACTGCTGCAGTTTTGCTGCTTCTCACCTTGACCTGGGGGGAGGTGTGGGGATCACACGTCCCTGGGAGCAGAGGAGTCACCCTGGTTGGGAAAGCGGTGGTGAGGGCCAGGAGGAAGGGGAGGAAAACGTGCAGACAGCTTAATCCCTCTTAGCACTGTCTCTCCCACCCCCACCCCGCAGCCGGTTACTGGGAAGGCACTGCAAAGGGCTGCTGGCCAGTCGTGCCTCCCCTTCCCCCAGCTAGCCCTTCCATGATGGACACTTAAAAAGCTTAGCTTCTACTGCTCTTCTCCTCAGAGATGTTTACGCTCTGTCTATGTCCCAAATAAAACAGCACCTCATTTTGGGCTCGGGCACTGGCAAACAATCCTTGGCAGCGCTTAGCTGTTAGTACCCTCCCTGGCATGGCTGTGCTCTGGGCCAGCTAGTATAGGTCCCAAAATAACCTGCTGTCCAGCAGCCAGGCAAGGAACGAGGAAGAAACGCTGACTCTGTAATAAAGAATGTAGGACTTGTATTCAGCCTAATCCAGCACTGGCACGGCCCAGAGCAAGGCAGCCTGGAAACGTCAAGGAAAGCAGGGAGAAATGGGACAAGGGACACCTACAGCCCCAAGGAGCAAGGAGGAAAGGCTGGAGCCATAGTGGGAAGGATAGCAACCTGGACTGCATGAAGGAGATTCATTCCTCACAATGATCAGGAGCCTTAAAAGAGAATGAGAAAAGCATAGAAGATAGCAAAAAGAGGACTGTGGTCCAACAACACAGAATAATGGGACACAGGCTCCCTGCTGTGATGCATCAGACCTACTCAATCTCACTTAACCGTAACTTTGCTTTTCTGTAGCAGGGGGTTAGATGAGTTTAGTGCATGTACTAATTTCTACAATAAAACCCCACACTGGGTGACAAGCGTTTTGCCCTCTTGCATTTCGAAGTCTCGGGCTGAGCTGTAATAGTTGCTCATCATCGATTTGGACATTCCCTCTCTCATCCCTGTACAAGGCACTTGGCAAGAGACCCAAAAGTTGTCCCTCGATCTGCTGGCCTGGCCAGGGAGTGGCGGTGTCTCACAGTTAGGACATGCTGCTAGCGTGCTCTGGCAGAGGACAGGGAAAGAGCTTCACTCCCAGGCACTGTTACCTCTTTGTAGAAAATTTAGGTGTGGAACCAAGTCATGAAACTCCCCTTCAGTGCAAGAGGATGAACATCTAATCTATTTCGAAATTAGACACAGCCTTATATGCTGGCTATGGACCTACGCCTGTGGATCTGAACGCTGCAGACTGAATTTCAAAGCAACTTCTCTATCCCTCTTCAGAGAGGACCAAAAAAAGACAGGAGTGAGGTTCTTTTGCGATGGTGAGGATAGGGGAGGCTAGAAATGACAACCAGTGTCTGGGTATTAATCCAGTAGGTAAAAGGCTCATATACATTTTATCCAACTTTTTTAATTTGAATCTAGATATCTATCAACTCAAGAGAACATCCTAGCACAGTTGGAAATCTTGGCTATGTGTTTGTCATAGACTTCTTATGGCCAGGATGTCACCCATGGGGAAATACTTTGGTCTGTGAGCAGTAGTCTCAGAGACAGCCTCTGAAACCAGAAAGGAGCAGGTAGCGCTTGATGGGATAGCAAGATGGTACCAAAGTAACACGTGCTTGTTCCTGTCTTAGAGTACATGAAGAGTGGGGTCTTGCTCCTGCTATCTCTGTGCAAGTGATGGGAGCATTGGGTATCACTGGGCCAAACCTAGGTCTTGGGAAATCAGAGAGAATGCATCTAAAATTGGAACCTTCCTCTTTTCACTCCAGAAAGGCTAAATCAGCATCCTGTTCAAACACTTTCACATCTGTGTAAAGCCCTTGCCTCTCACACTTCACATCTCATGTTGGGTGCACCATCCGTTGTAGGCAAGGAAGGCATATTTTGGTGATTCATTTCTCTTTGCAGTATTTCAGAGTCTAGTCATCCCGCCCAGTGCCTAAGGGACGACAATTTTTGATGTTCCAATGGAGGCAATACATTTGATAATTACCATTTTTAAACAAAACAACGTTTACCTTCTATTTTGAGAAGGCAGCAATATTGTAAAAGTATCTTTTAAGAATCTCTGGCACCATTTAGGAAACTGATTGCGTTTATGATGAACTGAAGCATCACATTAGGTATGAAACAAAGTAAAAGCAGATGGTCCATACTCAGAGCGCAAACTGTTGCCTTTCAATAACATGAGTAAGGATACAAGAATTTCTCAACTAGATTTCTCTGCTTCATAGATGATCTGAGTGAGCTATTTGCTATTAAAATGCCTCTTCAGAAGAAATAATATTTTCCAGTATTTAAAAAATACATTTAGCTTCTGCAGTTGACATGAAACCAAACTATCTTACCAACTGCAGGGTGTTTAGCATGTAAATTAGCTGGTTTACTAGAATTGAATTTATATGCGAAACTTTATACAAAATCCTCTTGTTTCTCTAACCCATTAATAAGATCAGGAGAACAACACAAAACATAGATTAAGTCTGTCTTTCAGATATAGACTCAATCTTGTTGGCGTAGGGTACAATAATATTCCTTACAACAGAGTGAAAAGTCATGCGAATAAAGGAGAGTACTTTTGATGGAGCCTACCAGAGGACTCTTCCTGTGTTCTCAGGGTATAATTTACCTTCAAACTTTAAGCAATTAGGTGTAAATTTGTGGTTTTATCACATCGATAATTTACATGAAAAGGTGAGCCTTTCCCTAACATAGATTGCCGTGGAAGCTATATAGCATTTCTCTTACAAATGTGCTCATGCACGGTACTTTGCTCATCCTTGGTAACAGAGGTATTTGTGAACTAAGGATTTCTTTAATGTTTTTATATTCGGTAAAAGAATGCACAGAGGTCAAAGCAGGATTGATTTGAAGGAGTTAGATTTTAAAATCCCTTTAAAAATCAGGACAAAGGATACCACACTATTAAAATAAAATGCTTAAAAATGAAAAGTATTATGCATGCCACACAGTAGAAGATCAGATTTTTATTAATGCAAGTTTTAAATGCTGATTAATCCTCTTGAGAATCAGTTTCCCAAAGCTTTGGCCTGCATTCAAGTCTTTTTCAAAGGGGCACATCACTTCCATTATTCTGAATATTAATTGAACAACATTATAACTAAGGATACAAAGCAAGATTTAAAACATGATTACAGCTGTCATTGCTTACATCTAAATAAGTCGTTGGAAATTGAAGCTCAGGGAAAAAAAAAAAGAAAAAAAAAACAACCAACAAACCACAAACCCTACTGTAAACCTCTCTTGTCAGGATGGTGAAGCTGCTGCCTCCCACTGCCCCCCCCTCAGCTGGGCCAGGATGGATCGTCTGTGCGCCATGCGCTGACGGCTCAACTGGCGGCCTGCGCTTCGTGTGCTCACACGGGCTCCCCCCAAAAACCTCCACCACCTTGTATACTGTGCGTGTGTTTTGTCCTGCAAAATCATAAACATCCCAGAAAACAGCCTCATTTTTAGATGCTAACAGGAAGAGGGGTGATAATTGTTCAAGAGACTGAGCTGCCCGTATACTTGCTTACTACCAGGAAAGGTTTTTTTTTTTTGGTTCGGCATAAACCATTTTCTCATCCAGCTTCAGTGCATGCCTCTATATAAGCGCTCGTGTGCTTAACGCTAAGCGTGTGCTTAAGTGCATTCCTGAACTCGGCCAAAAGGTACCTCCTTTGAAATTTTTGCCTGTAGCTGCTGTTCTTGGAATGATGCCTTTTTTGGTGAAAACTGATGTGGGGCCACAGTAGCCATCTAATTCTGATTAGACAAATGGCATTATGGAAGAAGTATTAAAAATTTATAGTCCTATTTACTAAGTTTATTTGTTGGCCATAAAAAGCTGCATCTTACATAACATAAAAAGCATCCAGTCCTAATGATGAAAAAGATATAAAAAGATAATGGTGCAATCATAACATGTCTCTGAGAGTTTGTACATCTCAGTTGCAGTTTGGCACATTGCATAATTGTGTTGTGCCAAACTGGCACCAAACCACAATATGTTAGTGAAAAGGGCCCGCAGTTTAAGAGGAAAATCTAGAAGTGTTAACCATACACTGTCTAATTATACAACCTTCCTGTCCCAGAATGTGATTTCTGAAACCATTTCTGACATATGGGAAGAGGGTAGAACAGCTGGTCATTAAGGTTTTCTCAAGACTATTTAGTAACACACTTGAATGTAATTAAAGTGCTACACTAAATACTGCACTTGTGTACAATGTATTTTTAATCTTTATGGCGTGCTGTAAAAGTAAATAAATGCAAAGCATTAACATTTCTCTCCTTCATCTCCTAAATTGTTAAGATACAACGGCAGCCCCTGTCTGTGCTGCTGGGTGTATTTACCTGTAGGATCCTCTGGTGCTTCGTGAGCATCCTGCACAGCATGCGGGAAGCAATCCCAAGCTGAATTGTGCAAGATGGACACAAGTTTACTTGGCTTCATTCGCCCAGGTTTGCCATACTGGCTCACCTGGATGTATTTCAACGGACAACGTTGCAACAATCCAGGTTTATTTGAAGGTTTCCTTTGGAACCAGTCGAGATGATGTAAAGCAACTTTGCCCCATGCTGGATCTATCGCAAGAAGTAAAACTTGGTAAACAAAATGCACAAGCATCTTTGAAGCAAACTTTACTCCCTGGTGTCCCAATGGGACTTCTGCCGCAAAATAGAGAGTTACAATTCATTTCCATACAGATTCAGATTACAGATGGGTTAAATTACAGAACTGCATTTTTAAGCTATAATCCTCATTGCAATAGAAGTACCTAGAGCATCAAGACAGGATCAGGGCTCCAATTACTTTTGTGTTCCCTTTTTCTTTCATCTATGACTGTCTGTGACCTGTATTGCAATTTCTACAGACAGTCATCAGGGGATCTATATGAACGTAAGGCCGCTCTAAAGGAACTCGAATCAGCCAAAAACTGTGGAACCACTCATATTCTGAAAAATGGCCTTGAGATTGACTCCAGTACTCCATTAATGATAGCCCAGGGATTCCATGGTCCCAAAACTGCAGAGATGCTGTAGCATTGTGAAAAAGATGCATCCTTTATGTACTTTTTCGGTTTGATAAACAAACAGGTAAGAAAAATCATGTCTTAAAGTATTTATTTTGGCACAAAATGTTTCTCTCTGTTAGAGTTGTGCTTTCTGATACTGGTGTTTTGTTTTACATTTTTTGATAATAGTTTTGATTTGAAAAGAGAGGCCAGAAATCTACTGAAAAGTTCAAACCATTCTTGACTTCTCCTAAATTCCAGCAAATACATGTTTTAATTGACTGTTTACTGGATATGTTCAAGAGCTGTTGTCAGTTCCTTCAGTTCCTTGGAACACTTTTTTTGGTGAATTCAGCACTTCCTAAAAAAAAATAAATTTTGTCCTGCACTGTGGTGGTTTCCTTTGAGCAGAGAGGATAGCTTTACACAGCGTTTTCCAATGCCAAATCAAAAAAGGAGGACCAAGAAGTAGCTCGTAAGAAGACAGGCTTAACAAAGCACTCAGGCTGTAGCTTCCAAGGCAATAAACTGGCAGTCATCTGGAACGCAATGAAAACCATGGAAGTGAAAACACATGTGTATCGCGTCCACAAGAGCTATCTGGTGACAGTGATGAGTTCTGCCTGTGACTGCACATGTAGTGAAATCAAGCTTTATGCTACTTTTCAAAGGTAGGCATAGGTTTTTATTTTCTCTGAAATATAATGTTGGGGTTTGATTTGTGAATGGTCACTATTTGCAAATGAGCAAGGGAATATGACATGCTGTGTTTTACCATTTGCTGGGCATTTTCTAAACTAATCAGAATCCCCATGTTCCAATAAATACTACTTTTCCTCTCTGCTCATGGTGCAACTGTAGCTTTTTTTTTTTAAAAAAAAAAAAAAGGAGCAGTGGCATGAGTAGCCGATCAGCCAGTCTTCCTGACTCTCTGTTCATGGATGGATTCTGCATCACATTACATCCTGCAGCTGGTATGTGCTGTCATAACCAAGAAATGCCAACCAATGTAGAGAAACCCATGAAGGCAGGAGACACAACTCTCCTATGGCAGGGTAATTCATTTTCACAAGAGATGAGAATAACTATAGATCTCACCACATTCAGCATTAATTGCAAAACTCATCTCTCTGACTTAACTTTGCCTCATTAATTTCTTCACACGCAGTTGCCAGGTACAACCACATCTAAGCGCAAACACAAGCAAACACATGCTAATCAAGCTACTTTTCGTACAAGCTAAAAAAAGTCAGAAAAATTAAAGACACTGGCGTATTTAGTGCTAAAAGATCGTCAGATGTTGTCCTGGTAAAGGCTATGTAAATACTGTGAGAAGCAAATATAACTTCTTCATAAACTTCTGCAGAACACACTGTCACCTCACTTTTTCAGAAGAGTAAATTCCTTCAGGATTAACCCAAAAAAGTTCACTTTTAGCCTTCCATGAATAGAGACCAGTATTAAGAAATGAGGTAGACATCACTTCTTTGAAACCCTACCAGATGACCTTAGATCCTTTCCAAAAGCATACAAAGAGGCACAACAGCCATTGACCTGGACAGAGCATGGATATTGGTAGAAAGAGATTGTTTCTCTCCCTCTCAAATAATTTTTTTTCTCATTCCAAAGAGGGATATGGGGTATACACGGATTATCTGAAGAGGCTGTGGTGAAAAATTTTGTTCCTGGGTACCAGTGTGTCATTGAGTGCAAAGGGGACTGAATGTTTCTCCTGGAGCAGAACATCTTCTGGGTGATTTGCTTGAGTCAATCCCCTTCTGAATCACAGGAAGGAGTTGTGTGAAGCTGCACGAGATGTAAATCGATGGTGAGCAGAGTATACACAACTTGCTCATTTAAGCAAATGATACTATTCTTTTTCCCTTTTCTGCTTGTTTTCCCAACAGTACTGTTGATTTAACCCCATATAGTCATATCATGAGCACTGAAACATCCAAACAATATCCATAATCATTACAGAGCAGTTTGTGTGCGTCACAGTGGTCTCTTCACTAATTTGTCTGAAAAATGTCTGCATCTGCTGTGTGCAGACTTGAGCTCTCAGCAGTCAGACCTCCGGCTCGATTCCACTCAGCTGAACCCAAAATTAGATCTTAGAAAATCATCATTTCTAAGAGAATCTGCCTCAATCCAGGCATTTCAAGTGAATGACCATAATTGCCCTTGCACAAAACACAAGCAACCAACTAGTACAATGTTTAATTGTCTGAGCCCCACCAAAAGAGCTGTATGGAAAGCAGAGACTGGGGTCCAGCTCCCGCTCACTGCCCTATTGGCCCAGCCTGCCCTTCTCCTCCTCATGCCCCAGGCTGGCAGTGCCATCAGCCACTTCACTAAGGTCTTCTTTTGCAATTTTTTAGTGCTAAAATTATCCATAGCAGTGGTTATTATCAGATCCCACTCCAGGTTTGTTGGTTCGTTTCCTGAGCTGAACTGTTTGTTGAATGACAAACACCAGTGTGAACAATCCTTCACTCACCTGAATTAGCTTGTGTGTTTTTTATTTTGTCTTAGAGATGGAAGTCCACAACAAATACTTTATCTTCTACTGCGGTGTATTCTCCTGTCACCAAAGAGACAACAGGTTTTGTTTCTTTGATCTAATTCATCACACTCCATTTCCCTTTCTAGTCACAATTTCTAATTATTTCAGCCTACTGATTCAGTTAGATATTAAACTGAGTCAAGACCAATATGCATAATCTATTGATTTAAATAATATCCACTCATGAAGTCTGCAGTTTCCAGGTGAGACATTCTTGCCTTAGAAAAGACACAGCACTCTCACTACTGTGAGCTACAACCAAATATATACAGCTCAGTCTCCATGAATCTTCTCATCAGGGTTTACTTGGGCATCAGCCTGGCACAGCCTGGCTTTGGCTGTCTCCCATACTGTAGTAAGTATGAATTCCCAGAACTTACCTATAGCTGTCTACATTCACTGCCCAAGGGTAGAAAAAAATATATATGCTTGAGATTATGGAGACGAAGTCGCAAAGCTGATTTTCACCTGGAAGAAAAACGTCTTTTTCTCCAATGGATGTGCATGAAAAGCATACACTTAGATGAGGGAGGACTTTTGTTTCAGCAGTGAGACTCCTTTTTAATCAATTTTTCTGAATTTGTGTTTGTAGTAATGTGTCTTTGAAGGAATGTTTTAAAGCTGGCAAAACAAATTTTCATAAGGCTTACAAGGAAAGAAAGCCTTCACCAATTTTTACCACTAATGATGTGACCACCTCAGGACACAACAACTCAGGTGTGGGAAACTAACACCTTTGGTCCTGACCCTGCTAATGTTGCTGGCCACTTGCTGTCTGTCAGAGGTGCTCAACATCTGCCTAAAGTCCTATTCACAAATCTCAAAAATGAGAATTTCAGAAAGAAATAAATTCAGAAAACTTTCAAAACTAAAATAAATTGATCCTGATGCACAATTTAGGAGAAACAAAAGCCCCATA
Source organism: Thinocorus orbignyianus (assembly GCA_013400375.1). Lineage (NCBI taxonomy): Eukaryota > Metazoa > Chordata > Aves > Ciconiiformes > Thinocoridae > Thinocorus > Thinocorus orbignyianus. The sequence continues at coordinate 60,488 of VXBW01002013.1, read as the reverse complement.
AATCATTTTTTCTTCCTTCACAAACCTTAAAGATTTAAAAATTCAAACCTCTTTAACTTAATTACCAGTGAAGTAATTTTTGAGGAGGATTTTTTTTTTCACAAAAAAAAAAAAAAAAAAAAAAAAAAAAAAAAGGANAAGAAAAAAAAAAAAGAGGATAATTTGTTGGAAATCTGGATTTTTAACCAGGAATGTTCTGAATTTATTTAATAAAATGAGCAAAGCTTTTGAGAAATTAACATTCATATTCTTTCTTTCTTTCTTTCTTTCTTTCTTTCTTTCTTTCTTTCTTTCTTTCTTTCTTTCTTTCTTTCTTTCTTTCCTTCTTTCTTTCTTTCCTTCTTTCTTTCTTTCCTTCTTTCTTTCTTTCCTTCTTTCTTCTTTCCCCAAAGAAAAGTAATTTCCTGACCACTCCCAACTCCTACTGTAGGAAAATAACTCAAAATTGTAAACATTGTGCAGGTGACAGTGCACGCCCGCACATGTGTCTACATAAGACTATACACGGCCAGCTTGGTAAAGTGCCGCCTGGTACTATTTACAACTGATCAGTCATGAGATAAGATAACATGCTTGCAATGGACAAAGTCTTGAGGTTACATGTTGCTGCCGTGCTTTCCACAGTTTGTCATTAACCAGCTATTGCAAGATGTTTTCTAAGTACCTTCATCCTGTCTCCAGCTCAGCACTGTCTCTCTCCCTTAATAACCAGGCTAAATCAGCAGGAATAATTAGGGAATCAGACACTGCTTAGTGTCAGTACAGGCAGCCAAATAACTTCTATCTCTTCCTATTCCGTAGGGTCACCCCCACTTCTTGCCAAGCTCAGTCTTTTCCTTACAGGAAGGCACAATATGCTAACTCCTACTGATGAGATTTTTAGATCATGTGATTCTTATGTTTTGCAATTGGTATCAGGCAACACTACATACAAAATGTATTTTCTTTCTCCTCTTTCTAGCAAATTGTCACTCCTCCAGCACATACTGGCTTGTTTTTTCCTGAAGACCCAAGGGAACAAAACACCCATGCCAGTTCTGTATGATGTAAGTAGCTAGCCCCCTAAGGATCCCTTGAAAAGGCAAGCACTAGGATTGTTTTCTGAATACTTCCTTAGCTAAAATAACCACAATTCATGCTCAGAAATTCTCTACAGGCAGATGCATTGTCGTGCTTGGATAGCGAAATATAGATATTGCACTTCACAGGAAATTAAAAAAAGGTGTATTCAAAGTTTCTCTCTGCCAAATAATTTGAAAAGCTGATTTTTGCATCAAAGTGCTTCCTAGAAAGATGCAATTATACGCAATGAAGAACCCTGCGAGGTGTGTGTATCCAAAGAGTTAGATTCTCCCTCAAAGTCTTAGATTCTCGTAACAACACATGCACTAGACTTGAAGTACACATCTCTTAATATACTCTATTACCTCATTGTCATTTACTTGTTGGTAATGAATGCGTGTGTTAACAGAACAGCATGCTGATGCATTTTTGCTGCCATTGTATGTAACATATTTTCTAATTCTTCTGCTCTATTCAGCATTTGACCCTAACGATAGGGGATTATGGTATTAACTCTCTACACAGCACACATTCTTTACAGACTTTCACTAAATACTGTAAGCCTGCTGCAGAGAGGAATAAAAGTGAAAGCATACCGTCTGGTCTTAAGCTGTGCACACAGAGGGTCGTGATCCAATTGGAAGGGAAGCAGAATTTTAAAAAGAAAGAGGTTTGACAAAATTTTAATCCTTGTCATTTTCATTTCTCTTACCCTGTGGATTTGGGTGATTTTATTTACACTGTCAGCTTGAGCCTAGGGATTGAAAATCAGGCTTTTATGGAGATTATTAAAAGTACATACAGTACACTAAAGGCTGGACCACTGCTATACGCTACTAAAAATATGAATGTAGATGCTCTATATTATACATTTAAGGAGGTAAGTGCCATCCTCCCTTTAAGGCTGGACTTAGCAGTTAGGCTCATTGTGATTATGCTGAAGTGCATGTTTTAACAAGGGTATTTATGAGTGGTTTCAGAGTGCCGAAGGGGCACTGAAGAATTGAGAGGTACCTTCAGGTGCCTTCTGCAAGGGACAAGGCAGCACCATTTTAAGAGCAGCTGTGGAAGCTTTCCATATTAAAGACGTAACTAAACATTGAATAAGATTCTCCTGGAAGAGCTGCTGCTCTCCCCATCCCACAGCCAGGGCAGGGCAGCCTGAAGTCCAGCCCAGTGTCAGAGAAACAAATGTCTCATCATGGTCAACTTTCTCCTGAAAGTCCTCTCCTGAGGTTGGCCTCATTCTTATGGTGATGGAGAGTTCCCAGGCCAACATCCAGGCAGGTATGAGATGGTTTGATTAGATGCAGCATATGTGTGCTAGGCTGTGCTGGCTGGGCAGATGGCCAGGGTCTCTTCGAGCTATACGGCCACTCTCTGTGGAGACATCTCCTGCTCCAGATTTCCCCTGGAGCACCCATGGGTTAGGCCTCCTTGCACAGCTGCCCATTCTGGGGACAGAAAACGATGACAGCAGAAGGAGACCAGCCATGCCACTTCCCCAGCAGCCCAGACTGTTTGCCTACCCAGTGCAGGCACAGAAGCTGCTTCCATGCCCCTGGAGACTGTTGGCCCAAACAGAACCAAATCAAATGACTGCACCTTCAGCAGGACTCTTCTGACCTCCCTCACCTTGCACCCATGATTTTACTGTAGCAGCTAAAATAGAGCTCCAAACAGGCATGGAAACACTGGTGGATAAATACAAGGAGGTTTTGGGGCCAGGCTACAAAAAATCCATGAGCTCCCCAAAGGGGCTACATTTCCAAACCTCCCACCTAAGAAAATTGAGAAAGAGCCCTGCTGTTCCAGCTGCAAGGTAACAGGCTCGCTGCATCTCTACATGGTGAAGAAGGAAATGAATAGCCCCAGGAGGGATCCTGCGACTGTCTGTGGGGCTGGAGTGAAGCCCCCTACTCTGACAGCAGCTGTCAACGTCACAGCTGGAAGGAAGGAGCACGTTACAGACCTGAATTCACTTCCATCAGCCAAAGCCTGTAGCCTTGAATTGGCCCTGCTCTGTGGGAGTACACAATGGGTTGGCAGCGGGACAGATCCTGCACCCCCAAACTCAATGACATTGGGTAACTCTCCAATTATTTCAGTGGGACAGGGTCATAGCCCCTAGTCCTGCAAACACGTCACACATGCCTTCACTCCATGGTCATGAACAGTCATGTTAAAACTGCAGGATAGAGGCCATAGTCTCTAGTATTTCACACAGACCTTGCTAATAAGGTTATTAAAACAGTCCTGCTTGGACTCTGAGAAAGGGGGAGATAGCTTTTCCAGGTTTTTTCTGCTCAGGGAATCAAAAATGTTATTTTTCCATCCAAGGAAACTGTTTGCTTGAAATCAAGATACGTGACTTTTGCTGTCCTTACAGCTCTGTAACCTTGGCTATCTGAGGCATGTAAAATAGGGGTTTATTGTGCTAGGGAATGAAATGGGCAGAAGCGCTTGCACGACTTGGCCAACTCACAATTGAAAATGGGAGTTAAGCTGGCTCCACCTAACTAGAGTGCCAGCAGCACAGGATTTTTGAGATGTGCTGCTTCCATACCTCCCTCAGCCAATTTTCAATGCACTTAGGGTGCCTCCTGATACCAGGGCCAGAAACAAACCCCACGGAGGGCGGTGGGGATCTGTCCTTCAATTTAAGTGGCAGGTGGATCAGGCCCACTTGGAAAAATTTGGCTGGTGTTCTGAATAGTTCTCGGTGTGCCAGGGTCCCACTAAGACATCCAAATTGGCATCTCATAAAAATCCAGGCTAAAAATGACAGCCTTAGGTTGGAAGTCTCTGACTCGGGCCTCATCCTGCATAGATGTTCAGTGCCCTCAGCTCCCACTGACTTCACTGTGAGCTGAGCAGGCTCAGCACTTCTCAGGATTGCCTGCGCTCTGCAGGATTGGACTTACTGTCCTTAATACTATCTCATTCTGGTTATTCCCTATTGCCCAAGGATAATCCCATGGCATTATTCCCATTATGCCACTTGCCATTCCCATTATAGTCTTTAACAATGTTTTAAACCTTTCTTGCATTTTTAATTTCCTTAGCAAAATATCTGTATTTTAGTAGTAAGCATTCATGTAGTCTTTGAAAACTGTGCTTTTATTATACATATGGCATTATCATGTAGCTTCACTACTTTATGAGTCTGGTAGATGAAAACAACTCTGAATGCAAGGGGAATCCATATGTCTAAATATTTTTAGCATGAATGCTGTTACCTGTTCGCAGTCATAAAAGTATAATTAAACAGCACATATTAAAACTGTGCACCACAGGAATCATTGCAGCTTACTTGTCTGTTTCATGCAAGGGGGTAATTTTTTTACTATCTTTAGACTGGAGAGGAAGGAAGAAGACATCATAACCATTTTATGTCTTTAGCATGTGCAAGTTACAAAGCAGAGTACCAGGATCTTACAGACCTAATGTAGTTTTGATTCATCTTCCTCCTTGATTAATTGCTAAGCTGCTGCACAATGGTAGCTTCAAGATAATTCATCAACAAGGCTTCTCCAGCCGTTCTTGTGTCAGAGCCACCTGGTGCAACAAGTGGCTCAACGAGTTAGAGTCAGGTCAGAAGAACGAGAACTGGACTCCCTCCTGCCTGCCCACTTCCTAAAGCCCTACATTGTTCCTTTCCCCAAGCACTGCCTCCGTTCCTTAGGCGGGCAGGAGGTCTGAGTCCTCCCCTGAGCATTCCTTTAGGGCTGACAGTGATTTCCACCTGAGCCCCAAGCCAGCAGCAATGCCTGACCTACATCACCCTCAGAGGTGTTCCCCTGAAATACAGCTGCTTCTCTTCTTTCCTGGCCTGACTCAAGATGGTTCATTTGTGATCTACTGCAGACAAATTTTGGAAAGCCCAGATAGCCAGTCCACTGGGCTACCCAGTCTAATGAGAGGCAGGGTAGAGGTAGGGGTCCAGCCTGTTTTGCAGGCTGTTTTCTGGTTTCTGGTTTCAGAGGGATTTCTGTGTCCACACTGCCCACAAGCTCCAACATCTAACTCGAAGCCATGGAGCAATCCAGGGCATGAGGGGAGCCCCGTGTGACCAGGTCAGGTTTTCAATGATGTTTTAGTTATTGGCCAGTTTGACACATCATGAAAGACAAATCGTTTCAGATTGAATTAAAGTTGACATTTGGAAACATTTATTTTTTTTTTTAAAGAAAAGAAAAAAAAGAAAAGAAAAAAAAAAGAATGCAGGAAACAAGGCCAGGAAGGGTCAGCTGGGCCAGCAAGTGCAAACTTTCACAGATGATTAGACTGGAGAGTCCACAGGCATCCTGCCTGGTGTGTCCCCACACACCACTGGCCCCAGGGTGCTCCCCAGCAATCTGTAACAAACTTTACACTTCATCATAAAGCAGCTGCAAACTTAATGAGGCCCAGGAAACAAAAAGGCAAGATCCAATGCACTGTCAATAGCCTGCATCCTGGTAATCAAAATAAACTGTTAGGTGAAATCTCCTGCAAATCCTAGGAAATTAAGACAGATGAAGACAATCCCTGCTTCTGCAGTAGTTCCTGACAATATGATCAACAGGGAAATTCCTTCCTTACTCCAAATCTGGTGATCAGTTTAAACTTGAGCTTATGAGTGAGATACATGCAGAGATTAGTGGCCCAAGCCTACATCCTGCTCTTTCACGGTTCAGAGGTGAAAGAGACCAACCTAGAAGTCTAGCAATGCATAAATGAAAAGTAAAAATGACCCTTACTGACCTCCGCAGACTCCAAACAAAAGTCCTGAAGCATGTGATTAATGGAATAAAGCAATGGTGCAAATAAACAACCACGTCTCTTTTCAAACTCAGCTGCTGACACCTAAACATCAGATACCAACTGATCCACATCACAAGCCTCATTTTCTGTCCCTAAGAATTCTGCGATACAATTGTTTTCATCAGCGTACTCAACTACAGCCTAAGCCAGTAAATTGCTCTGTTCCCATTACCAGAATATCACTTCTTGGATTGAAGAATGGAAATCTCTCTCTAAATTTCCAGTCTGAATGTATTAATAATTGGCTTGCATCCACTTGATCTCACGCCAGTATTATTCTTTAACTAATTCTTTTTCTCTTTCAAGTTTAGCTCCTAAATATCTTCATGAAAACTCCTCATATCCCCTTTCCATCTTAGTTTTACTAGGTTAAGCAATTCAAGAGTTCAGTATTTCCTTATAAAACAACGTTTTAGTACATATTACCTTGGAAAGTTTCAACTATTTAATGTCATCTTAAAATTAATTTCAAGTCTACAATGAAATAAGCATTTTATGTTGAAGCAAATGTGGTTTTCTAATGACTTAAAAATATGTTTTCCTCTCACAACCACAAAAGAAGGTAGATTGAAGTTTAAGAATTGATGGAAGAAATTATTTTGCCCAGCTCCAAATAGGAACCACTAGAAACCAAGAGTTACCAGACAGATATTTAGGAATGGAATTAAAGAGAACAAGAAAACAAAACCTTGGAAAATAAGCCAAAAATCTGAACCTGGATGCACTGGCAATTTTGAGTCCCAGAGTTCTGAATGAAGTACGTGGAATATTACATGAAAATTGGAGGAGGTTTTTTTTTATTAACTCTTTCAATTTGGAATATTTCTAAACCTCACATAAATGTCATCTCTTTCATTTTTCTCAGCCCTAATTATTTTATTTCCAAATTCATGTTCCTTGAGTGTTTTTACATTTTCATTTGAGAATTCAGAGGCCTCTGATGACGTTTATACCTCAAATAGAGTTGATTCAGATTCTAGGGCATGCAACAACTCATCTTATATTTTTAGCCCATACTCTCTTACCCTTCCTTCTTCTTTCCATCTCTCAGTTTAGGGCCTATATTCCCATAACCTATGCTTCTTTCTACAGGCATCTGTATGAATAAAATTATTTATGTATTTTCACAGCATTTTTTTGCTTCTGTTCAGGATCTTCTTACTAGTAAAGGGGAAGCTGTTCTTCTGCTTTTCCCCATTCCCTTCTCCTTCCATCTGGTCACCACACGGCTTTTACATCTCCAATTGCTGCAATGTGAAGAATGGACTAAAACAAAATAATGACTCCATTACATGTCCTATCTCCTTCTCATAAATTTCAAAACCAGATGAGACCATTATCACCTGCTCTGATCTCCAGCACAACACAGGACTTCCTGAGAGAGATTCCTCACTTCAGGATAGGAAACAGCAGCCCTGACTCATAGCTCTGGCCCACTGTAATGATGGCCAACTCCCAAGAAATAAAAAGAGCAATCCAGTTTCATGTACTCGTGCACGAGACTTGATTACTTGTTGCAGAAAATAGACTAACATAAATTTTAGGATGAGAAAATTCTATACATATTCTCATTGCTCTTAAAAGTTTATTTCATACCAACATAAAAAAAAAAAAAAAGGCATTCTGGAGAATATTATTATTATTATTGTCAAAGTTGCATGCTTAAAATAGTACATCTTGTCTTTCCCTCTAAGATTTTATAACAACAGCAAAATTGTATCTCAACTCCATAAAATCACTGTAACTGACATTTGTGGTCCTCTCAGGACAGCACAGCAATGGTTACTCCATTAAGGGGGGAGAAGTGACTGCCTTGTTGAATATGACACATTCAGGGTGCAAAATAGTATTTAGCAGAGGCTTAAATATAATGCCTACTAAAGGAAATGGAGCTTACCTCTTCTCCCAACACATGCCTTTGGGCATTCTGCCACCAGCATTGAAGGGTCAATACCAGAGGTAGAAACTACCATCTACTGCAAGTAGAAAACTGCACTCTGAAATACCTGGCATAAGCTACGTCTCAGAAACTTCTCATTCAAGTACCAGCCTGCTATCACATCTCAGCTTTACCTGCAGTGTTTTGTTACAGCTGTGGGGCCAGAGAGCATGTTTTTTCCCAGACCAAGTTCTTTTCTCTTGCCTGCTCTCAGGTCCCCAAGGAGCTGCTCTGCCCCTCTGTGCCTGGGCATGAGCATCCCCATGGCTGTGTAAGGCAGCTGGGGGAAGGAGCAGCTGGATCCACCAGCAGCCGAGCAGGCGTGCAAATCGAGCAAGTGTTTGGTCCGGAGGCCATTCGCAGCCCCATCCTCCCAGCAGCAGTTGGCTTGCTCCTGGTGGAGATAGAGCATATGCTCCACTCCATACATCCCATCCTGTGATTTTATTACCCCGATTCACTCTGCCTATAGTGGCAAGTACAGGTCCTCGAACAGGCGTTCTTTACCTCTTTTTTATCATCTTGAGACCACAAAAATGTTCAGAAAAGTTGAGCATCTGTACTGCTTTAAACCTTTGCCAGAGAGCATGCAGCGTACCAGCCAGAGAAGGGGAGAGCTCTGAGCTAGCCAATGGCTAAAATATCGCCGGGATTATCCCTGGAGCAATATAAAGTACTCTCCAGATGCTCTGTCGTGGAGAAAGAGAAGAGTATGGAAAATATGGGAGAGTCTTGTACCAAGGGGTCAGGGAAACGGACATCCTTGTGAGGTCTCAGACAACACCCACAAGTCCATCATCTGTAGGTGGCATTCCCTGGTACTTGAACATGCCCAAATTATTAGTCTTGCCACAGTAAAATGTACATTTCTGCTGAGAGTAAAGTGATGCTGATGGGACTAAGTCTTGCCTTTCTTTGCCACACAGAAAATTTTTGAACAAAGACCTCTCCTTCACTGCTTCAGACGGACAGACCGACAATCCTGTGAGGTACAGGTGAGTGTATGCTGCCCATATATCTCTGGGCAGCATTAATATTCTTCAGGAATCTGATTTCAGTATTAGTTAATTATTTCTGAACACCATACGTGTGCAGGATGGTTCCCACTCAGCAGACAAGGACTAGAGTCACTGCAGCCACCCTGCCATGGTGTCCATGCCAAAGAGCCATGCTCTTCCCGGAGCACGGACTGGATGGGGCCAGCGTTTCAAGTCCACACTCCTTCCTCTGCATAGAAAGACCTGCAGGAGCAACCCAAGGAGACCTCCCTCTGTGAGGCCAGGGCATTCTGGTCTGGAAACATTTGTTTGCTACCGGTGGCTATTTATTTTGCTTTCTGTCCCCTAGTTGGGTTTGCAGGGCAAGTGTCCTGACTCCAGCCCCAGTCAGCCACAGCCTGTATCTCCCTTTATGTGTTCATGTGAGTAACCTGCCATTCTTTAGCAGATCTCCTTGCTCAGGCCCAACCTCTGTTCTGCAAGTTGGCATGACGGCAGCATACCAAGTAGGAGGTTTTGGCTTGTGTGTAGAATTTGGAGAGCGGTTTTGTAGTAAGTTGCTATACTTTTTGGCTTGCAAGCCCTAGGAGCATATGGCCCATTGCTTGCAAAATGCTGATATTTTAAAATTGGGGGAGGAATAGAGCATGGCACATTTATTTTACTTCTTCAGTGCCACTATTTTTGCCAAAACCTTCCCTGCCACACCATCCTGGATCATGCTGTTCTATCCATCTTTAAAGTGAACTCTCCACTAAATGAAAAGTGGGTGATGTAACATAGCCTCCTAACAGGCCTGAGAAAAATAGCTTTCCTCTACTCGATCTCCAATATGAAATGATGTCAATTAAGAGCTAGACTGAATGAGCAGCCAATGCAGGACTACTTCTGCTCACTCCTGAACTCTTTGCAGCTGGCCTTGCTCATACTTTCAACAAACAATTCTTCTTTTCCAAGCAATCAAAACTTTATGGACTGTTATTTCCTTCCTCTCGACTTCCCAAGAGCTAACACCAGCACACTTGAGATGCTGCGGACTTATCACTTCCACCTTGAACTAGTGGTTGACCTGAAGAGAGAAATGCCAAGAAATTAAATAGAGGTCTTAAGTACAGACAGAAGAACAGTGCTAATCCAAGCACAGCTCTGCTAAATCACCACAGTAGCTGTCAAAACACATATGAATATTTCTCTTATACCAAGCCATTTAATAATGTTGAAAAGTGCAACATTTTTGTTTTGGAAGAAGTTAATAAACCAGTAGATATGGGCAATCTGCAAAATATTAATTTACTTGAATTTTCAAAATACTTTTTATTTTTCATAAAAGACTATTAAGGGAAATAAATAATCACAGAACTAGGGATGAAGTCTTTGTTAAGGATTAGAAAAGGGCTGACAGAAAACAAAGGGTCATAATAAAGAGCTTCCTCTGAGAACGGAAAGAGATTAATGGTAAAGTACCATTATTATCTGTGTTGGGACCAATTTTATTGACTATGTATGTGAGTGACTCAGAGGGACTGGGGATACTTGGATGATGCCATCTTATTTTTCTGGCCCTGGCTCTGTTACTTACAGAAACATGACTGCTGAACCTAGGTGGGCTGCGTGTAAAAGTTAGTTAGATAATCCCTGCAGTGTTTTCAGGGATTAATTTGTGGTTAATAATAATTATGGGAGACCATAAAGAATTCCAGATGTACTGCTGACAAATTTAGAAGCATAACAGCAATTTAGCTGAGTTAAGGATTACTTGAGCAGTGCATATTATCAAAACACTCAAAATCTTTCCATAGACAAACACAGTCACTCACCTGTGGGGTTTTTAAGGAACAGAAAAGAGGATTCACAGAAGGTAAATTGTGATGGGTCCAGTTCCACCTTCCATAATTACTCCAAACAGTTGTTTAACAAACAAAGATCTTTTTGTTTCAGTGGATTATGTAGGTGTGCAAGAATGAAAGAATCACCACTTAATGTGTCACCTCATAGAGGAGAAGTTAAAAGCTGAAAAATAGGGTGACTATGCTGAAAATTAGAACATGCAAAACCAGAGCATGCTGTAATGACATTAAAAAAACCCATTTTTCCTCTGTTTTTCTCTTTAGCTTTGTTTCCTGAAACACAACTAAGTGGTATTTTATATTAGAAACGTCCACAAAAATAACTCAGTTTTCAGAGATAATAATGACACATGATCTCTCATCTTTGTGGAATAATCTCCCTGTCATAGTGGCAGAAGCCTTATCCTTAGAGAAGAAGTAGCAAGAACTTGACTGAGAAATTCGACATGATGGACAGGGAAACCCATTCAATGAACAGTTAGCATATGCCATATCCTGCAGGAATGCAGCCCTTCTATTATCTGATGGCTCTTGCTGCAGCAGAAACTCACCACATCAAAGATGTCTTGGATTATCTCGGGGGAAAAAAAAAAGGAGAGAGATGATTTGTCATTAAGCAGATGAAGATGAATATATTTCCATAACCTGATTTGTGGTTGCCTACACCTAATATATTTAAGAATGAGCTCAGGGAGCTGGGAGTCCAAATGGGAGAACTGAATGCCTTCCTTGCCCATGCCACTAGTTCATGGGGTGGCCTTTGACAGGTCACTTTAGAGCTTCCAGTCTCCATGCCCTCCTAACACACCCACTAAGCTGTTATGAGGCCTAATTAATTATTTTATAGTAGTGGCTCATTTACCAGACCTGAAGATCCCTGAATTAAGAGAATCAGAAAAGTTCAAACTATTGTGTTATTTTCAAGTGTAAAATACTAATGACTTAAGCAGCTTTTCACTGCTCGCTGGGCAGCCAGTGAGTGGCTGGAATTGACAGCTTCTGGCTACCTTATTACCACTCGTGTATCCATGGAAATGGATGACAGATCTGCAGAAACAACAGAAAACTTTTTAAAATATGACTTTGCTCCATAATAGCGAAAAATAATCACGCTAGAAGACGTAAATCTCAACAGAGGAATTCGAAGCACTTTCCATCATTTGCTTCCATTCCACACAACTCCTGCGAGCAAAGCGAAGACCAGGGAGGAGACGTTGCAGCCCCAACGTGACATGCAGCCAGGCCAGGGGAGGAGGAAATCAGCAGCTGCTCAGTAGCACGGAGCTGCAGTATGAGACAGGAAGTGAAGATAACGATGCCCAATTGAAACCATCGCCTCAATGGAATTATCTGGTGTGGAATTTGGCCCAGGCAGTGCACTTCGCACCCCTGCTCTTTGCAAAAGCCTTATTGCTGTTGGTTTTGCTGATCCATTTTCTAATGTCAGGAAAGAAAAGTGAGTTTTAAACCAGCAGAAGCTGCAGATGCACAACTGAGCAGCTCTGGCCATGTAGCCAAGTGCTGACTTTCAGACTCCAGGCCTGAAAATCATGCCCTAATTTATTTTTTTTCTATGCAGACATAGTGTTTGTGGAGCAAATGGGACTGAGAACCTTAAAAACACAGAATCAATCAAATTAGTCCTGGGATTAGGCTGTACAAGCACTCCAACCTCCACTCCCTTTAGGCACTACTATGGACCAACTTTGGAAATAAAAGCATAATTGAGTTTCTGTGTTCTCTGCCACCTATATATAGGCTATACTTCCTACAAGCCCTTCATAGTGCAGGACTGTGCAAAAGATACCATCTTGTGTGCATCTTGTAGTATAATTGAATCAAGGTTGTTTAGCACTAATAAGGTATCTCTGGAGTCCAGATGTTTAATTCATGCAGTGATGCACTGAAGAAGGGTAGCCCACGTTTGCACAGCAGCTGACACTATCTGCCACTGCCTTGGCCAGCGCACAGAGAGCCCGCTGGTGCTGCAGGTACAGCTGCTACTTACCCAGGAGCTACAAGGGATCAAACAGCTTCCCTTCATTATTGTATCTCATCCATCAACACCCCTTCCTCAGTCCTGCCTCTCTCATGACTTCCTTTGTAGTTTTCCTTTACCACTGCTGCCTCACGTTCAGTTTCTATATCCTCTTGTTATTCTTCTCCTGGCTGAAAAATTTCTAACCCTTAATTTTCGTTTATTTACTTCTCTGTGCGATCACAGGAAATAAAGATGAGACCCCAAAAGTCATTACACCTTGACTCAACAGAGGCTTAAATTAATTTTCTCTGCACATGGACAACTCCCCACTTTTTATTCGTGCAATGCAAACTAGACACTTAACTCATAGCAGAGATCCTAAGACTGCATCTGGGCTGAAGGGCCCAGAATATTCCTTCAGGTCTTGGTACCCTCCCAGGCTGCATCCAGGTCTCTGCAAGATATCCACAGCACCTGATTTTGGTAAGCAAATCCTCTGGATTTCCAAAGTTGCCTCTTCTGTAGCCTTTGATCCTCTTCCCGTGTGCATCTTCATGCTGGTGGGTGGCATTGATACTTCAGTGGGGCTACTCACATAGGGAAAAATGTATCTCAGACTGTATTTGCCAAACCAGACCCTTCTTAGCAAAAGACTGGGAGTTCTTGTGTTGGAAAGTCATTATGTCAGTGAGTGTAAGAAGGTCTCAGTGGCCACCTCCAGCTTCCTAACAGAATAGTCCAGCTACAATAGTCCTTGGCTCCTTTTCACATTTATCTTTGCATCTCAGAGACAACTGTCACAATACATTTTGCCTGCTGGACTACAAAAGTGATGAAAGAAAAAACAAAACCAGATTGCTATATCAGTTCTAACTAGCACTATATGTGTGACTGATCACTTCTGGAAAATCTAAAACTCAGATAAAAATCACTAGGCTTTTTTTAACGCCTGAAATGAGCCATGTTGTAAAGGAAACCTGCAATAATGAGATAATATGAATTAAAAATAAATACTTCACATGTTTTCAAGCAAGTAAAGCAGCATGAAAGCACTGCTGAAACAGGTATTTAAGTCCTATTATTTGAAGGTTTTAGTGTTGTACTTAATCTTTGGTTTATTTGGAGTAATGCTAGACTTTTGTAATATATTAATTTTAGATGCAGTATATTTAGATCCAGAATCCTTGAATAACATAAAATTACAGGATACCAATTGTTACATAAAATTCAGTGTTGATAGCTATTTTCCAAAACGCTTACCAAGCAGCTACCAAAGGAGCAGATCAACTTTTGATGTATAACAAGAGAAACAAGACTCGTACTTTAAGAAGGAATTTTTAAATGCTGATGTCCAATACCAGTTAATAATATCAAGTGTAAGAGAATCAGAGAGATAATTGTTTCTCAGGCTAAAAATCATCCTAGATATACTGGACAATGAGAGGAAAAGTGACTTACTAACATTCATGCTTGATGGTGTCTTCCTTTTCCTCCTCCAACTGAAGCTTGGGACAGCTGTTTGTCTTTAAATGCTAGAATACAAGGACGCAAAAAGGTCACAGGAAAAAAAATCTCCTGTGCAAATTAGAAATAGGGCTGTCCTTTTCTAGTTAAAAAATGCTTATGTGAATGTCATTCTTATGAAGGAGACAGGACTAACTGAAGTGGAAACAGGAGTCTTCTCCTCAGGCACAGATTAGGTGGTAGCTTCTTGCCAAGGTGACACTAACACTGGCTGAGATGAAGCACCTGCCTTTTCTGAGCTCATGCCCTTGTCCATTCTTAGACCCCTCTCCCCTGGCAGAGAACTGCATCTCACGTACTGTGGAGATGTGCCCTTTGGGAACTACTTCCTGTCAGCTACCACTAGCCTGAGCTGTATTTTAGTACATTAACAGCATTGCTGAATTGCTGAGGTGGGAAGGGATCTCTTGAGATGACCAGCTCAAAGTATGGTCAGCTAAAGCAGGTTGCCCAGGATCATGTCTGGCTGGGTTTTGAGTATGTCCACAGACACTCCAAAACCTTGCTGGGCAACCTGTACCAGTGTTTCACAGTAAAAAAGGGGGGGGAGGGTTATGTCTGAATGGAATTTCTTGCATTTTACTGTCTGCCCATTGCTTCTTGTCCTATCACTGGGTACCACTGAGAAGTATCTCTCTCCATCTTCTGTATTCCTTCCATCAGGTATTTATATACATTGATATGATCCCCTCAGTGTTCTCTGAGCTGAACAGTCCTAGCTGTCTCAGCCTCTCCTCTAGATGATAGATACTCCAGTTTCTTAATCATCTTGGCTGTTTGTTGGACTAGCTCCAATATGTTTATGTATCGCTTGTACTGCAGAGCCCATAACTGAAGTGTTTCTTTTTACTCTTCCCATCCCTCACCAAATTCAGTTCTGGTTGGGGTTTGGTTTTCATAACCCCAACCCTCTATTCTTGGGTAGTGTCTCTATATTTCTCACAGGCAACCTCTCCCTGCTTCAATCTCTTATGCATTTCCTTTCCATGTTTTAGTTTTACTGGGAGTTCATTCTTGCAGATCTTGTGCCACCATTGTTTGATTGCCTGCATGTCCCAATAGACCATCTTTAAACAGGTGGCCCTTGAATATCGATCAGCTCCCCTGGACTCCTCTTCTCTCCAGAGCTGCATCCTACAGGAATTTTTGAAGCAGGTCCCTGAACAGGCCAAATTTTGCTTTCCTGAAGCTCACAGTTTTATTTCCACTTTTTGCTGTTGGTACCTTCCCTCAAAATCCTGAACTCTACCATCTTATGGTCACTGCAGCCAAAACTGCTCTAACCTTCACTTACCTGACGAGTTCTTCTTTGTTTTTAAGTCTGAGGTCCAGTAGAGTGCCTCCTTTCATTATCTTCTCAGTCACCTGTGTCAGGAAGTAGTCATCAATGTACTTCGGAAGCCTCCTGGATTGGTTGTACCCTTTTGTGTTGCCCCTCTAACAGGTATCAGGGGGGTCAAATCTCCCAGAAGGACCAGAGATTGCAAACATCATGTTTCTTACAGTTGCCTGTAGTTGCCAAGTCTACTTCTTCTTGATCAAGTGGCCTGTAGCAGACACTCATCACAATGTTGCCCAAGTTGATTTGCCTGCTAATCCCTCCCATGAGCTCTCGGCATTTCCTGTGTCCATGCACTTGAGGTGGATTCCCTTTAGACCTGTTCGACTAAATATGAGGTCTATCCTGTCCACCTCACCCTGTACGATTCCTTGTGCTTGTGTTTCAGTTCCCACTCCCACTGGTGCCATCTCTTTCCTTTGTTATAGCATCAGTTTTCATTAGACGGAGATGGAAGGAACTTTTGCCCCAAAACATCATTCCTCCCATCACTGACCATGCCACTCTTCACTTATTTTCCTTCACCACATCCGCCCTTATTACATGTAGAGATTAAGCTGTGGTTCCTTGTGTTTAAAGCTCTTCTATTGCTTGCATCTCCAACCATGTATTTCTAGCATCCTTCCTTTCTGTCTTGGACATGTACCAGACTTGCTGCCCAGTTCCTGCCTTTATCTCCACAAGCGTCTGTTTCTGGTTTCTTTTCCAGTGCTCTTCAGACTCCAGGACAACCTTCCAAGTTGGCCCTTCTCTGCAAATTCAAATGCCTCCTTAAAACACACTTCTGCAAGGCTTTTCTGAAATGAGCCTTCCTACCATACTAACACTAGCCTGCTGCCATGAGTCCTTATCCGCATCCTTATCACAGGCCAATTCCAACAAAAACCGGTTCCTGAGATATTAAAAATATGCCATTTCCTTACCAGGCAACCCAGGCTTCATTTAAAGCTCTCCTTCACCTCTGAGCTCACTCACATTTGCTTTACAACAGCTTATACCCCTTTAACAACAGTGAAGTTATTTCTGGTTTGCACTGTTGTGACTTGTGATCAAAACCAGGCCTACTGCCTATCTCTAGATATAAAAACAATGGCCCACTAAAACATTGCACAATACCTTATTCTTAAATATCTACTATGAAAGCATGCAATTCACTTACAAATTATTTAAGCTGGGCTGTGGCAGCATCTGAAAGGACTAAGCCGGTCAATTAAATTGGTCCTTACAACCCCAAGAGTGATTACCAACAGCTATCAGCACATTGCTTGTTGAGCAAGTGAGTCAGACAGCAATAAGGACTTTTAAGCAGCCAGCAAAAGCACTCATATTCTTCAACAGGAGAAGTTTATTACAGAGCTCAGCATCTGTGTCTTGCAGCTGCCAAGTGTCCTCCATGTGTTGTTACAGCTGCTGATTCTGCTGTTAAGGAAGGGGGAGCAGAAGGATGAAAAGAGGCAGCGTCAGGAATGTTCAGTTGCTGTAAAACACTGCCAAGCAGATATTCACGTTATCTGTGTGCACAAACTAAGCCATCTAAACATGTGAGCTCACGGCTCTTTGCCGGCTGGTCTCACACTACAGAGAAATCATGTGACAGTCACTAGACACTTTTCAAACTACTCCAAATACAGGATCTGCTGAAACCCTGAAGTAGCGTACCCAGCTATATCAGTTTCGTGACGTGACATGCTCTGACTTGTGAGGACAGACAAGAGAAGAAGCAGGAGGCTTTGGGGAGCAGCAGACCAAGAGGGAAGCAAACTTACTGCTTCATAGGCAAGGCAGAGGGATGCTCTTCAGTGTCAGCCCACCACCGTATTTTTAGGTACTCTCACATCACAATTCCACTTCATTCTACAAAAATAATTCTGAAATATGCCATGATACAGAAGCTTGGCCACTACCTGGTTCACTAGGTCCACAGTTAAATACGTAGAGGCCAAAACTAGGTCCTTTATGGCTATGGGTTTATCTTCATGAGTTTCCCCCAGAGAAACGACATTGCCCTTCAGCAGTGAATGATCAACTAATCACTGCCAATTTTGGAATGCAAAAGACCACCAACATGACCTTGAGGCAGGATACTGTGCTAGTCCTAGAACAGCCATACTTTTATTGACAGACTGGAAACGTATCCCAAAGGGATTGTACATAGTCTTCTTCAGTGTGACTGTGCCAAACTTTCATTGATCCATGGTACCACCAAACATAGATGGGATCATAGGATGAGTCAAGTATGGGGGGACCTCAGGAGGCTGTCTAGTCCAAACTCTTGCTCACGCTAAACTGTTCTCAAATGTAGAACATTTTCCTGTGTTCCCAGTGATCTGACTCAGCTCACAGTAAGCAGATCACCACACATTTCTTGTCCCACTGGGAGGTGAAAAGCAAGAGAATTTATATGATTTATATATGGGCCAGGATTTCTCACTGGGACCAGCACACACTGAGCATAGATTTGTTACAGAGTGTTGAGAAGACATCTCTCTTCTCCTGTTGCCATCCTAACTCAAGCTGAGTCCATTTAACTTAAAGACACCTAAAGGCCCTCTGTGAGCCATGAGCTAGAAAACCCGAAGAAAGATTAGAAGCAAAGAACCCAGACCAGGGCCTTGAAGGCAGCTGAAAAGCAAAGAGGGCCCTTGGAAGAACGTCTGTAGAAATACAATGAAGAAAACTAAGGTCTAGCAATTTTCTTAGCCCCATTTCCAGGTTCTGGACCATCTCCTTTTGTTAAGAGTGTACATTGCCCCAGTTTTTAAAAAAACATGGGGGAAAGTGGTCCCATGGTCTTAAGTCATGCTGCTGCCCTCTTCTGCCAAGCATCTCTGCCCTCTATCCTTAATGACTCCAGTGTCAGATACAGCCTGTACCTCTGGCTGTAGGCTCTGACAGCCAATGTTTAGGCTGTGCAAGTTGTCTCCACAGGCCCTCCACTGAACATATAGTCTGCACATACCTGGGCTCAGTGAGATTCTCAGCGGGGCAGCCTGTGGGACTCTCTATCAAATGCTTAGAAATGGGGGTGTCCTCTCCTGGGTCATTATGGGCTGGGTACTCAGCGTGCTTCCTCTTGGGCTGGCGGCTCTTGCTTCTTGCCTCCCTTGATGGGAGCTCTGACACCACTAGTCCTCTGTCTCCTCATGAGAGAGACATTGCAGTTAGGACACACTGGTGGCATACCTCTCCACTCTCTTGCTCATCTACTCCCTTAATCCTTGCCCTCAATTTCTATAGATGCCATGGAGAAAGCATGGGATAAGACTGTCAGTCCTTGCTGAGCAAGACAATGAGATGCACTGCTGTCTGACTAGTGAAGTCAAACTTTTGGAGTAGACTTGTGGTTGACATTGTTTGCACATGGGATCCCATCATCACATGTGAACAGCAAGCTGTTAAGTTGTGTCAAGCTCCAGAGCCAGCCATCCCTTTAGAAGTACAGTTATGCCTCCTTTAGGAGTTCACTCATGCCTAAACCCAGGAATAAATCCTGTCCTTCCCCTGCCTCTTCTGCCTGTAGCCATTCTCTATGAGGTGTGTCCCATTGCCCTCTTGGGAACTTTTACTACTGCGCTTGTTTACCAGGGATTAGCCAACCTGTGAAAAGGATCAAACAGCATACTTCTGGTTCTCAGGTGACATTAGAGGAGCTGTTCTGTGCAGGATCAGTTCAAGGAGAAAATTCCTGGGGATTAACAGGCCTCGGCCTCACTGGGGGCAGCAGAGGTGATAGGCTTGGGTGGCTACCTGCGCTCTGGAGATGCTGGGGGGAGAGTGCTGAGAGAAGTGCTGAGCTGCGATATGAGGTGGTCAGCTGGGACACGTTAGTAGCACAAAGGAGTAACCGGTGTTTTGGTGGTGTCTTGGGGATCTTGTGGAGCCTTAGGTTCTTCCTGGTTCTCTCTTTGTGCCCCTGTCTGTGAGCACTTGAAGAGTGCTGCAAGGGCCAGACAGGTGGTGCAACATGTCTATGAGCAACTGTGACACTGCCATGACCAGATGGGACAGACAAGAGGCAGGGAGACTATTCACATACCATGGGTGAGGAAGCCCCAAAGGAAGTAGCATTAGGTATCCAGCAACTCATCTCTTTCTTCATGGCATTATTAACTCCAAAAAGCAGCAAATCTGGGAGAAGGAAAAACAATCTTTAAGAGGAGATATGAAACTGACGTCAATATAAAGGCCATGACACTTTTCATAGGAGTGAACAAATTGGTGTCTTTGACTCACTAGATATTGTTTGTCCAAGGATTATTTAAAATGGATGAGGAGGCATAAAGGTACTTCAATGGCTGTGGGTAAATCTGAGTGGGAGGGGCAGAGGGGGAACGGGCATGTGTATACAGGGGGCATCTGTGTGTGTGTGTATAGCCCCAAGAAAAGATGAAAAACACTAACATGAAAATACTTTTTTTTACACTATTTAGGCAAGAAGAAATTTGTCTGTAGAGACTCAAAGGTATGTCCCTATATCTATTTTTTGAAGCAAAGAAATGTCTATATTGCATCAGGCAGTATTGTATTAGGAAATGTTTTTAACAGTGTTTAGTGATTGAAAGTAAGATACAATAGCTTTATGACAAAGAAGCTTATGATGAAGGTCCTTTATAATAGCTTTTATATTACTGTAAATCATGATGCTTATGGTTTACTTTTTGTTAATTCAAATGAAGTGAAAATCAAATGACAGCTGACAGCCTATCAACAGGTTAGTTTAAACAGCTGAATGTTATTTTACTTTATATATATTTCAGCTTTTAACAGGATTTTTAATTTTAAATAGTTTTGAGGATTTTTATCCATGTAATATGGCTGGAAGGCTGCAAGATGAGAGCAATATTTAATTCACGCTTGTAAGATATGGGTATTTGGAACCCATTAGAAATTGACTTTTTGTTCTCCCTTTTAATTTTGATTCTTTCATCAGAGATGCCAAGACTAATGCTGTCATGACAGATGGGGAGAGCTCATAGAGACATTGTACAAAAATTACTGGAGCAATGTGTCATTACCATGTAGTACCTTCAAAATGTCACAATGAAAGTAAAATTCATTGTGGAACAAGGCTCTGCCTGCAGGGACAGAGTCTTCCCTCCTCTCCTAGGTTCAGAACAATGTCACACCAGTTTCATTTGCACCATAGCAATAGTAAAACCAGTTATTCTCTGGGTACCCAGTGCCCTGATCTAAATGACAGGGATGAGGAGCAGAGTGAACCTCCCATAAGCCAAGAGGGAATGGTGAGCGAGCTACTACACCATTCAGACACACACAAGTCTATAGGGCTGTCAGCAGTCCTGTCTACCCAGGGAGGTCACAGTTGACTGGAGGCTAGCAAATGTGACACCCATCTACAAGAAGGGCCGCAAGGAAGATCCAGGGAATTACAAGCCTGTTAGTCTGACCTTGGTGCTGGAGAAGCTTATGGAGCAGATCATCTTGTGTGCCATCATGCAGCACATGCAGGACAACCAAGTGATCAGGTCCAGTCAGCATGGGTTTATGAAAGGCAGGTCCTGCTTGACAAACCTGATCTCGTATGACAAGGTGACCTGCTTAGTGGATTTAGGGAAAGGTTGTGGATGTTGTCTACTAGACTTTAGTAAAGCTTTGGAGAAACACCTCCTGGCTGATACCTTCTGGAGAAACTGGCTGCTCATGACTTGGACAGGCATACAGTTACTGTGTAAAAATCTGTCTGGATGGCCAGGCCCAGAGCATGGTGGTGAATGGTGTTAAATCCAGTTGGTGGCTAATCCAGTCACAAATGGTGTTCCCCAGGGCTCAGTACCGGGGCTGATTCTGTTTAGTATCTTTATCAATTGAATTGGACGAGAGGATCGAGTGCACCCTCAGTCAGTTTGCAGATGATACCATGTTGGGCAGTAGCGCCGATCTGTTTGAGAGTAGAAAGGTTCTACAGAAGGATCTGGACAGGCTGGATCAATGGGCTGAGGCCAGTGGTACGAGGTTCAACAAGGCCAAGTGCTGGGTCCTGCATTTGGGTCACAACAACCCCGTGCAGCACTACAGGCTTGGGGAAGAGTTGCTGGAAAGCTGCCCAGAGGAAAAGGACCTGGGGGTGTTGGTAGACAGTCAGCTGAACATGAGCCAGTAGTGTGCCCAGGTGGTCAAGAAGGCCAAGAGCATCTTTGCTTATATCAGAAATAGTATGGCCAGCAGGACTATGTAAACGATTGTGCCTCTGTACTCAGCACTAGTGAGGCTGCACTTGGAGTACTGTGTTCAGTTTTGGACCCCTCACCGCAGGGAAGACATTGAGGTGGTGGAATGTGTCCAGAGAAGTGCAACAAAGCTGGTGAGGGATCTAGAGCACAAGTCTTATGAGAAGTTGTTGAGAGAGCTGGGGCTGTTTAGCTTGGAGAAAAGGAGGGTGAAGGGAGACCTTATCACTCTCTACAACCACCTTGAAGGAGGTTGTAGTGAGTTAGGGATTGGTCTCTTTTCCCAAGCAACAGGAAATAAGACAAGAGGAAATGGCCTGAAGTTATGCCAGGGGAGGTTCAGATGGGGTATTAGGAAAAAATTCTTCACTGAAAGGATTGTCAAGCGTTGGAACAGGCTGCCCAGAGAAGTGGTTGAATCACCATCCCTGGAGGTATTTAAAAGACATGTAGAGGTAGTGCTGAGGGGCATGGTTTAGTGGTGGACTTGGCAATGCTAGATTAACAGTTGGACTTGGTGATCTTGGTGATCATGATTCTATGATTCTATCCTATGATATGAAACAGCAATATAAGCAATATAAGCCTGCTACACACTTGTTCAAAATCACACAGTCACCCACTGAGAGAGGGAGAACCTGCTCCAACTTGTCATCTACTTAATTCTGGGTGTCATTTACCTACATTATTCATTTCAGATTGCTTTAGCTCTTTTGTATTTTATTTGGTAATATAGTTGAGCACAATAATGTCGATTATGTCAGCCTTGTACTAGTTATTTACTTTAATAACTTGCACCCTGACAGTGGTGGTAATCAATGTTAAGAAGTTAATCTCTGCAAAAGGGATAGGGATGCAGCAAACCTTTATAGTGTGCAGAAAATCTCCTGGTCAACCCCAGTAGAAGAAATAAGGTACTCTTTGAAAAGTGTGTAGGTCAACAATTTCACTGGAGGAGTTAGCCATCACAGCAGAGCCCTATAATGGCAAGGCATAAAAACATGCGAAGAGATTATGCAAGCTGTGTTAAAACACTGTTTTCGGTTTCAAAGTAAAGCATCAGAAATTACACTGTTTTAAAGAAGATACCGTTCCACTCATAAAACAGAAGGTTATGTTTCTTGTTCTACCTTCCTTTTCCATCCATGGAATTCTGTAATGGTTTTGCTGTCAGGTATTAAAACATGTCTCTATGAGAAAGGACTATTTTGTTATGTTTGGCTCTGCAGCTATTCAGGACTTCGTTAACTGGAAGTAACCCACTAGAAAATGAATTTCCAGCAGCTATTAACATGTTTAAAAATGAACTGAAGAGGTAGATTAAAAAACACTGAGGCTGTTACCCAGAATACAGATATGAGCAGCACAATGTTTTGTGGCATACGTTGTCCCTGACCCTAGAGGCTCCTCTCTGGCTCTTCGGAAGTTCAGTCTCCTTGTCTACTCAGGTGGGGTCCAGAACTACTGAATGGCAGAACTCTTACTAACTACCAAAAGCTGGGTCAGAAAATTGCCCTCTGTCTTTTTGTTGAAATTGCATAAGGGAATGAAAACAGTGATACTGAATGCAGTGGTGGTGCACTTATGGGTGGAAACCACAAGCTTTTTTCACACAACCCAGTAACAACCTTCAGATGCAAATAGCTATCAGGTGCTACCACTGATAGCCAATTTAGAGCTAAATGACTTTGTATTCCATTAGTAATCAACTGCCTTCCGCTTCCCTCTCCCTTGGTGAATTTCAGTGTACTTAATTCCTTAAAAAAGACTGAGGTATCCAAGAAATTCAGCTTTGATAGGTTCACAGCCTCCACACCCAGACCCCAAACCACTGATGTTGGTTATAAGTGATTTGAAAGGTGTAAAAACTTTTATTCTGCCAAGAAGGACATGGGAAAGGAGGAAGAAGTAAAAACAGAAGAAAAAGATCACCACGACAGAAATAGAGTCAAGAATCCTTGTTCCGTATTTACGGCTGCCAAAGAAAAAAAGAGTGAGATAATGCCAGTGTTGCCATAAAAACTGAAATAGTAAATAAATAGTACAGTTATCAAGTTCTTTGACAACAAACTAACCGTCTGGAAGAACCAGAGACTTTTCCTCACATCAGCTGGTGTAAAGAAGCCAAAATTTGTCCCTAAGAGACTTGCCATCCAATTTCTTTCCCTCAAAGACTTCCAAAAAGACAATGACAAGTTCAGAAGAACAATAGTGCACCAAGGCATTTCAATGACTGGGGAAGATATTCAGCGTGAGGTGGTCAGCGGAATATTGTGTGGAGGCACTACAAAGATTACACTGTTAAACTGTAAAGGCTCAGTCTTTCATGGTGCTGAAGGCTTTCCAAAAGTTGCAATGTTTCAGCTCCTAATGAAAGCACACATCGCTGCTGAGAACAAGGCTCCAAGTTCTCCTGGTGTAGTTGGTCACCCAAGACAAAACATAAAAAGTATCTGCTCCCTGATTATTCAGAAACTCTGCATTCTTTATTTTAGACACCAGAGTAGCTGTTTAGAGATAAGTAAGCTCTTGGACTCTGCCTGCTGTTGAAAGGCACACACATACCCTTGCATACCTCTATCATATTATTTGGTCATGGGAGAAAATGACCCCTCTTTGGAAATCTATTCAGCTGTCAAACCAACCCCTTTATCTGGTTTCATACCGTTAGCTGAGAAGACAAGGATCCCCCTATCAACCCAATTTGGTGTTAACTGATTTAGCTTTCATCAGAAATTTTTTCTGAACTCGGAAAAGACCCGAAAGCCAGATCTTTGGGGGCTTTCCAAATGAGATCCAAAAAACCCTCACTTGGCAAAACACTTTGTGTAGGGATGTACTCAAATGTGCAGAAATATCCCCATAAGTGAAATGATACTATGAAGTGAAATGGTGGGTGCAAAATGAGTGGCCTGGGCTGTGTACATAAGGCAGCACAATTACAACTGTCCTGGATTTAAAACCTGCCTTCCAGCCCTAACAGGATTCTTTGGTGAGGGCAATAAAAAGAGCTATTTGCTCGTTCATATTTATTTATCTCAGCCCTCAAAGTACTATTAGCCACAGGAAGAGACAGATAGGTAAAAAGTACAATTTTCTTTTACTGAGTTTGATTCCTAAATTAATTAAAGATACAATGTAGTGCTGCCTTAAATTTAGCTAAGGAATTGTGGCA
Organism: Thinocorus orbignyianus; assembly: GCA_013400375.1. Taxonomy (NCBI): domain Eukaryota; kingdom Metazoa; phylum Chordata; class Aves; order Ciconiiformes; family Thinocoridae; genus Thinocorus; species Thinocorus orbignyianus. The sequence continues at coordinate 35,629 of VXBW01002013.1, read as the reverse complement.
GTTTTGATACTTAGATTGCAGTTGCAGGTTTAAATAGATTCTTCTAGGAGCTGCTCTGGAGAAGCCAGGAGTGCTGCTTGTGCAGTAAGGCATTACTAACCATGAATAAGGGTTCAAGGATCTGGACTTAAGCTAACAGAAGTGATGATGTGTGAAAGGTTTCTGCTTCATTTTGACATGGCGATACAAGGGATAGGCAGATTTTGGGACAGACTGTCTTTATCTGTCTGGCAGTCTAGGGATTTAAGCTGTGTCTATCACTCTGGCATTTCTGCATGCTCAGGCAGAATCTGTAGGAAACATCCCCAATTATTCTCTTACAGTGAAGTGGTCGGGCCTGGTGAACCTGGGCAGAATTCTTGGAAGAGCTTCATTTCTTGTCATTTATAGAGGAGGGTCTTGGGGCGAGCAGAGAAAAGGGGACAAGAGAAAAGCACAATCCTGATGTAGAAGCGAGTGCAGCCTCCCTCCTCGACTGTCCCTAAAAGGAGTTGAACTCATTAGCCCCTGGACCCTCAAATGGAGCCACTCTGCCTGGGGAGCTAAAAATGGTGTCCTATAAGGAATACTATTTAAAGATTTCCCTGGGTGTGTGGCAACATTTTGCACTGCCTCGTGCATACAAAGAATGGCTGCACCCCTCTCCCCCCAAGACATAAGACATCCCCCGCCTCTCAGGCTGCCCCAGGTGCTGGGAGCCAGGGGAACTTGGCCCCCTCACTGGCAAAAACCCAGAATGATCCTCCAGGATAGCATTCCCAAATGTACTTGACAGAGCAGATGCATCCTGGGCATGCTGGAGCCACTCACTTCAACCATGCTGTTAGTGTGAAATCCCAATTTTTCACAATAAGAAAGAAATTTCACAATGCAAGTTTTACTTCAGGTTAAGGACTGAACCTCTCAACCTTGACAGAGTCTCCGTAACATCCAATTTTTATGGGTACCTAAAGAGTTCTTCTGGAATATTGATGTTCTCTGGTTCTTTTGGTGTATACTGCAGGTATCACAAACACATTTTTATTGGTGTTTGATGGCTGCTTCATTTGCCAAGTGCTCACATCAAATTTATGGAAAGCTATTTCTGAGCAATATAAATGTGGGAAATCCCTTTTGTTGAGACATGGTATTAATTGTGTTAGTGCCTAGATCTCCAGGCCCTTATACCAACAAGATATACTGCCTTAGAGTTACAGCCAGTTCCTAAAAATACACTATCTTCTGACAGATTTCGTGCCTCAGAGGAGATGGGATAACCTGGTTCTTTAAAGATCCATTGTCACTCCAGCATCCTCTCTTCCTTCCCTTTCCTCCCTATTGCCTACATGTCTGCGTGTTTAAGACCAGATGTGTGGAAAGAGTGATGTGGGAACTGCCTCTTCCCAAGCACCACCATAACTCACAGCTGTCGCACTAAGGATGCCAGTACAGGTCAGGATCAAATCAAGGCATTGCTTAGCATTTCTGTGAGCGTATTCCCAGATTAGGAGCAATGAGCACTTTCAGTAATCTCCATTAGTGACAGCCAGATCTGTCTTCTGCTACTGGCAATCATTCGTTGCAAAAAGGAGGGTGGCATGCAGCCTCCACGTGGACATCCCACCTCCTTATGTAGTCACGACAGGGAAAAAACGGGTTTAGCCCACCCACATCAGTTGTTCATTCTCCTGCCCTACAGCATGTCTGTGTTTAATCAGCAGTGAGAGAGATGCAGGGAGGATACAGATCCACCACCAGAGTACCTTGGTGCTGGACACGTTCCTTTCCTTTTCAGCTAAGACTATTCCAACAAGGATCATTTCCACACCTAGGAGGTGGGTTCAATGTCTGCTGCAAAAGAGGCATATCGTATCATATCATATCATATCATATCATATCATATCATATCATATCATATCATATGATGTTGAAGCATACTGTATAGTATCATCTCTCTTCAGTGTATGCTCATTTGATCTTACATTTGTACACCTAGTACCAGCAAGTTCTAATTTTTCTATGTATGTTTTTCATGCTTGGACACCTTACGCATGAGAACTTTTTTTTTTTTTTTTAATTATTAGTTGGTACTTCCTCAACTCTTTGCTTTACCTGTCTCTATTAAAGTAGGTCTACTTGGATCCAGCTGAACTGACAGACTAGTCTATTTCTGGTCCTCTCTCACTCATCCGCCCTTTGTCTCTCTTGTTCTGCTACAGACCTAGTGCCACAAATTTGTCTCCCAAACACCTGGTGGGCTCATCTCAGTCTCATCATGTAGTCGGGCAGAGAAAAATTCCCCTGCACAGAGTAAGTGAGAAGTGTAGTTTAACTAAGTGCAAATAAGTGACCCAGAAACCTGTCCTCATGTTACTGCACCTGGAATTGTTCAGGAATATTTTTCAAAGATTGTTCCATCAGATCTTCACTGACTTGAATGTGGTGCTTGGGAAAAATTTGTCTGAATGAGACCTGACGACATGACGACTCTAGAAGAGACAAGATTGCTGCATCCTGGGTCTAAGCTAATGCAATGCACCGTGCAGTTGTCCTGCACATGTACAGCAAATCTGACACATTCCAGAGCCACGGACGCCCTGCCTTGGCACAAGTCAGCTCTGTATCACTGGTGCAAGGAGTTTGATGCATACAGAAATGTTCTTTCCTGTGGGATTTCCAGGAACCTAGTGGTTCATGACACAAAACTGTTAGGCAATAAATTATGCTTGCAAGCAATGTTATCGCACTAAAACTTTTAGGCCAGGAAGTTTGTGTCTGATCACCTTTGGAAGAAAACAAATGCTCTATTTACTATATAGATCATATTTCCACTGGTGAAAAACATCAGAAATTGTCAGGGGTTTATTGGTAAATCTCTTCTTGTTTACACTGCTGGATGTCTGACCGCCACAGTTTAGTGCAAACTGCACTCCCTTTTGCAAAAAATCTGAGTGCTGAACACGTTGCACTGGAGAGCATCAGTCCTGACACCGATAGAGAAGCTCTCTCCAGAGCAGTGCAATGTTGATCCCCCCCGGTAAGTAGGCCAATTTGTGCCAAATATGGTGACAAGTTTTTCTCTCCTGTGTTGTGGGACCACCCACCCACTATGCACAAGGCACTGGATAGCAGCCATAATAGAAAGATTTTAACCTCAGCTAATGGCAACCAGAAAGTGACAGACTCCTTTTCTTATTACTAGTCTTCTTAGGACTGAACAGGCAATTATTTTCTTGAGACCGCTTCTGTGTACTGAGTTACACGGACTATATCCAAAGAGCAATAACAATTCAATAAGCTGGGTGGGAGCTGGGTTACCTCTGTCCCCAACCCACAAACTGCTCTCACTAGCCTTGCAGTGGTGTTGACAGACTCCAGAAATAGCCATGTCCAGTGTTTTCTTACTAGAAGTCAGGTCTGGGTCGTATCAGTGGGGGAGGTGAATTAAAAATGACAAGGGGAGCCATCCAGAGAGGTCTCATCCCTCTCTACGCACAGTCCCCAAAGGTGATAGTGAACCATGTCCAGAATGTAGCCCCTCCCAAACACGAGTGATCCCTTTTAAAGGCTGAAACTAGGGGCATCTGATACCTTCTGTGTTTCCTGCCTGTCTTAATATTCCTCCCCATGTTCCTTCGCTGCCAAACGAATGGCTGACTTTCTCAATGTTTTCTTTTTCTCAACTCTTCCTTACAGTTTTCATTTCATTTTAATGCAAGGGCACCAATCCTAGTTTATGTCATAATAGATGGACAACAATAGTGCAATTTAACTAAAATAACATGCTAAACAGTGCTACATGTTGACGGAGTCATGATGGATAAAATTTGGAGTGTTTTGGTGGTTTATATCTTCAAAGAAGAGCTGGCAAGCGTACAAAGTGACAAATGTATTTAAGAATCTATGCCATTCAAATGATACTACCACATGTCTGTTTGGGATCTTTCCCGTCTAAATGTGGGAATATGGGCACAGATTCACTTGCATACTGTGTTCTTCTAACATAAAGTGTCGGCATCTCGGAGGGTGTGTCAGTAGCACCCGATGTCACCAGATACACATTGCAAAGGAGACAGCCGAAATAAGTGTACGTTATGTGTGCCAGGCAGTCTTTATTTATTTATTTCATGTAAAAAGGAGGAGATGGTGCTCAAAACATTCTGACTAGAAATTTATAGCAGCATGAGAAAGAGAAAATGTATCATTTGCATTTCAAGGCATTGCAAGTCCCCATCCTAGCTGAAGTCGTCGGCAATTACAACACAAAGAGACCGGATCCTGATGTGAGTGACAATGATGTAAAAAACCCACTAATTCACATCATTTTGACTGAATTATTCTGCGTTTACACCAGCTTCACTCAGATGGGAGCTGGCTTGGGGACTTTACATAATCTATACATTTTGTGCCTTTTTCTCATTTTATTTGTCACAATAAGCTACCTCCTTTGCTGATTATTTTTTATTTGTGGAATGTATTCATATTCTCAGAGTCCATCTGCTAAAAGTATCCTATTTAAAAGAAGATGGCATCATTAGCTACCCTCTCTCGCTATAAAGAAAGGAGCAGTTCCCATATTTTTACCCAGTTCAGTGGCTCAGTGGATGCACTAATCTTGCTGAACACTTCAGTTTAGATGGTATATCAATGAGGCATTCAAACAGAGCAGTTTATACACAAAAATTCTGTCTGCTTTGTAAAAGATTATCCTTTTATAAACACTCTGCGGAAAACATAAAAGCAAATAGGGGACAGCACATAGGACAGGAAAGATGTTAGCAGGGAGATTAATACTGAATGGGTCGAAATGAATGGTGCTTACCAAAACGAGGTCCAGATACTTTGGCTGCAGTGAAACATAAATAATGGGAATGACACATCGTTTATTCGGGATAATGAGTTGATCCGAAGTAGGGGCCTAGAACAAGAGATTAAAGATTAAATATCCATCTCCTGATGAATATCAGTAGCAAACTTTAACCTTTTCCTTCCAAAAGCACAATTTCTTTGAACAATCATGTCAGCACAACAGAGTGAAGAAATGAGCTAAAGCAAACTTAAATCACATTCTTGTCTTAGCCTGTAAGAAAGCACTACTTCATATTTTAAGACAGAGAATTGTATTTTTATTTCCAGGCTTGTAACTCTTTCATAATAATTATACGAGAAAGCAAAGATTTTGCTTGATGTTTTGTATTAAAAAAAATCTGGCTTTAGTGTTTATTGCTTACATTTTAGTTCTCTGTAATAATTGAAGAAAGAACATACCCATCCTGAACATTCACTTGGGTGGAGAGATAATGACAAAAAGCAGCCTGCTGGAAAAGCACAGCATACCACATGCCGAATTAGAGTCTTGAATGCAAGGAGGACTTGGAAGATGTCACAAGCTTTGGATCAGGAAGGGCTGGAAGTGTAGTGAAGGGGGGAAAGGCACAGACAACTGGGGACAGCAGGCTGACTGTACTGCAGTGCTGGAAACCCGTCCAAGCTGGTCAATTAGTGGTCCTTCTAGCTCAAGATGCTGTACTGCAACTGAGGCAGAAGACATAGGACAAGTGGGAATCTGGATAGCTGTGGCTTGCCCAGAACTTGGAACAGAGCAGCTGCTGAATGCACGCAGCCAGCCAAGCCCTGCATTGTGGTTTTGTTGCTGATGGCTGCCTCCTGAAAGAAGGATAAAACTGGGGACAGGGGGAGGAGGGAGGAGGGGGTGAGACTTTCAAATGACATTTAGAAAACAGCCAGGCTAGGAGGCAAGGGTGAGTTCAGCACACTTTCACCTGCTCAGTGGAAAGGGGTTCACAAGAGAAAGGAGTTTGTGGTTTCATTCTACTCTCTAGGGAACATGCTGTCCCAGTGCCAAACCAGCATGCATGTACAGTTGGCAGTTTTTCCGCAAAAGAAGGCTAGGACTAGGAGCTGTGGAAAAGTATCCATTTTTTCTTGGTAAATATTTGCATGCAAAACCAGATATTCCCATAGGTTTTTGTGAGGCTCTGTGAATTTTTTAAAAATGGAAGGATTTTTGGTTTGTGCTAGGGAATATGCATGTATGGATGCACAGATCCAGCAAAGACATGGTCCTGGGGAGTGAGCTCACTGAAATGGCATCTTGAAAGAGACTGAATATCTTTCAGAGGGCAGGCCCATGCTTTGCAAAATTCACATGATGGCAACAGAACAAAAATATTACCATTTCACACCATCTCTTTTCACCTTGAAAACAGACAGAATTTGTTGTGTTTCCCTCTCCTCTTGGATCAGAGACCCAAGTTCCCTCACACATCTTGCCTCCTGGGCTGTCCTGCAACACCATTATTCCACTGCCCTCATCCTAAAACCTTCTGAAGACCTCCTGAAAAACCTCCTGCTGCTGTATCACAGGTAATATGCAGAGGATAGGGTCACAAGTTTCAGGAAGGTCAAATAAATGCAGGTGAAGGAAGAGGACTTGGAGTGCTGGACCAGTAGAGGAGGCAGAGCTGACAAATCAATAGTAAGGCATGAAAACAAGACATGTGGCTGGTTATCACTGCAGTCAGCCATGACTGGGCTCTGCACCGTTTGGCTAGCCTAGGCAATCCCACGACGAAGAGCGGGTCAGGTTTTCCGCTGCTGCTCACGGTGGTGAGGGGAAAGGGAGGTCCACTTCGCTCGGTGCCAAAGCAGCAGCCTCCACTCTGGGGAACCCAAGCGCCTCTCTCCGGGGACATAGTGCGCTGTGCTTGGCTCAGCCGCTCTACTCGTTTTCAGCACCCTGCACTGATTTCCAGCCAGACAGGCTTTTATCCTAGAGATAGGAGCAGCGACTTTCCTTTTATTCAGAAAGAAGCGGCCATTTTCGAGCATTATCGCAGTGCTGATAATGCATATTACAAACAGCAGAGCTGTGAAGGGATGCCAGAGCCCTGCTGCTGACTGATGCCTGACCTTAGGGAAGCCCACGTAACCATGCCACACCACGGTGTGCTTGCCTGTGCAACAGGGACCATCCTGCCCGAGAGCACTCGGTGTTGCAGGAGTCACTGCCAGGGACGCTGCTGCCATGTGTGCTCCTCCTTCCAGGGAGCCAAGGGGCTCCTCACACAGCAAAAGACACTCCCCATAAGGTCTGCAGGGAATATTTGAGGAACCCTACATGGAAGTTGTTGTAGATACACACACAACAACCTAAGCATGGCCTCAAAGGCCCCCACCGTGGCACAAAATGGCACCCCCAAGGCTACTGGTGGCCTGCACTGCCCTCCCTGGGGAGGGAAATGGTGGCACTGGGTCTCCCTGCTTCACCTCACCCCACCTCACTGCTGAGGAAGAGGAGCAGCTCCTGACTGACTCCACTCTTGTACTTTGAGTGTACTTGTGCCTCAGTTTAAAATTAGCCCTTGATAACATGAAGATTGTGATCAGAGCAGGCCAAGACAGAGAAAAGACTATTCCAAGAATATTTGTACAAATTCAGCGAGCAGAAGGGAGCTTTTCCAGGGTTGCTTCCAGTATGTACCTGTGAGTTAAAATCATAATGACTTTTATTCATTTACCTCATCTGCTTAAACATCCGAGTATGCATAGGAACGAGGAGTCTGGGTTGCAAAATTAGATGGGTGTTTCCCAGTACAAAATGTCTACTCTGGGAAAGGAAGCACAAGTTCCTTGTGAAACTGCTCTGGGAGAAGCCAAAACGCAGGTGTTTGCAGTTTGACTTGTGCAAGGGAATTACACTTCAAAACACCTGTGAATAAACCTGTGCCAACAGGAGTGCGGCCCTGTGCAAAGGGCCGCAGCACCCATGTCCGCTGTGGGGTTTGTCAACAGGGCATTCTTCTTTGATGGGTCCAGGCACCCATCACCACCTGACTGCTCCCATACAGCCGCCATCATGTGCCCCAAGCACTGCCCTGGATTGACTCCATAATCCATGGATGAATTCCACCTAAAAATGCCTGCCTCTCTTCTTTGGTTAGCTGAATCTCACCCTTACAGTATTTTATTAGTGACATGTTGTTAATGGTGCAGGTATTGATACTAAATCTGTGTTTTTACAGGTGTGACTGATTTGCCAGTCCCTCGTTTATTCTGATTCAAATCATCATGTCATTATTTATAATGCAAGCATTTGAGGAAACCAAAGCATTTCTATATTGCCAATGTGAGTTTACTAGATGTATGTTACCCATTTAGCATCCAGAGGGGCCTAAATTGGGCAAAATGATCAGAAATTTAATTCTTTTCCATCACAGAGTGGGAAAAGCTTGGAGTTTGTCAGAGACCTTTGGATTCTAAACCTGAATCGATGTGTCATCCCAAGCAGTCATGGAATATGGGAACATTTAGACTTGCACATGGTTACAGATCTGAAATCTGGATTTATGACCATTAACTAGCAGTAGTAGAAATACACTAGCAAACCTTATTCAGGCCACTCTAGGATGGAAATGGCCTTCCTGCACCTGGTCCAGTTCAAGGAGCAGGACTGATACTGGGGCATCTAGCAAGGTTCTGAGGTGCGGTGGAAGGTTTGGCAGCCAGCAGCAGAACATGTGGGGCAGTAAAAGGAGGCTGCCCCACTTTCTGTCCCTTGGGGGCCAAGCAACACCCTGTCTGGCAATTCCCTTCACATCAAAGGAGCTTTCCAGAGGCCTTACTGATGGTCAGGGAGGGGCCACAAGAGCAGCGTAAAGCTGCTTGAGCAGGGTTAGCACTGTGCTCCCATATGGTCTTGGATTGTACCTTTCTACAAACCAGCTGTACCTCTCAAATAAATATGTACTGGGCAAAGCTCAGAAATGCATCTTTCTGGAGATTATTTCCATCTGCACATCACAAAGGATATATTGATTTAGCTACACTCCTGAGATCAGAGTGGAAACACTGTATAGCCGGGAAGCAGACACATGTGCTGCTTATCAAAGCTATACATACAGTACAAAAGATACCAGCGTGGAGAGCAACTGGCTATATTTGCACCAGCACCTGACCTGTTCTATAATTCTCTAAAATAAAGGAAAAGTGCTGAATGGTACTGTTCCTGGGTCGTGCAAATGGCATGTCAGGACCACACTGATCTCAACTAAACTCACAGACACAAGGAATCTAAGTAGTTGACAATTGCTGTAGCTGTCAAGGATCACCCCCCAGAGCCTGTTTATTTGATTTATTTACTTGTATTCATTGTTACTGCAGAGAAATGTGATAATCAACGCAATGGGAAAGGAGACAAACCAAAGGGAGAAGTTGTATCTCTTTCAGAGATGAGCGCAAAGTAGAACATGTCACCAGAGCAAGGCTGTATTCTCCCTGCAAGGTTCTTTCACACCACCGACAAGGAGGACAAGTTACCTATTGCCCAAAATTTATGACATCTGCAATTGTAGAGGGTGACATAATTAAGCTCAAAAATTACAAAGCAAGAAAGTCAATTACCTAGATCATGCAGTGCCACTGTGGCACTGGCAATGTGTGTAACTCAAACTGGTTCAGGAACTATCAGTATAATGGTCACCTGTGGAGACAGAGAGGTCATTCAGGTCTTTTGCAACATTAATCCTTCCTGGTGTCTCTGAGATAATGGAGAACAGGGGACGTTACTAGAGGAAAATAAGCATATATAGGACAATCCTTGCACTTTTTCCAAGAGTTTTTCCGGCTTTTTGTAGTTTTGCGATTTACTATAAATTTGGCCACAATCAGCAGAAATGTCTTGGGAGTGGGAGTAAAGGATTATTAAGCTATTCTCTTTTTGTGTCTCCAACCACTTGTGTACCTTTCCTGTAGCTCAAGATCCCCTACCCTCACCACTGAGTCAGCAGGACACATCGCATGGGCAATCCTCAGCCACTTCAGTGCAAAATCCTTTGGCTGAGTTTAAATGGCTGCTGAACGTTTCACACTAAACTGTCCTTGCTGCAGAGCCCTTGCATGGAAGCTGTCACACAGTATGTGCTAGTGCTGTTGTAAGCATATCCACAACAGATTTCTTTCCCTGGAGAAAATGATCAGCAGGCTGGAGTATCTCTTGTGTGAGGACAGGCTGAGAGAGTTGGGGCTGTTCATCCTGGAAAAGAGAAAGCTCTGGAGAAACTTCATTGCAGCCTTTCAGTACTCAAAGAAGTTTTATAGGAAAAAAGTGGACAGACTTTTTAGTAGTGCCTGTTGCAATAGGAAAAGGGGTAGTGGCTTTAAAATAAAAGAGAGTAGATTCAGGTTAGATAGAAGGAAGAAATTATTTACAGTGAGGGTGGTGAAACACCGGAGCAGGTTGCCTAGAGAGGTGGTAGATGCGCCATCCCTGGAAACATTCAAGGTCAGGTTGGATGGGGCTCTGGGAAACCTGATCTAGTTGAAGGTGTCCCTCTTTGCTGACGGGGGATTGGACTAGACTACCTTTAAAGTTCTCTTCCAACCCAAAGCATTCTATGATTCTAAGACAAAGAAGCCTCATCTTGGTGGGATCCGGACAGGAGGTCAACTGTCATACTCTCAAGAAGATGAAGGCCAAGAATCACTGGCTGAAAAAAAAAGGTGGTGAAGTCCCCAGAGCACCAATATAGAACTGCCATCAATTCACTCCCATGTCTCCTATACTGGTCTAATGCCCAGTGTAAGTCAGAGAAGCATAAGAAAGAAATATTTGATGGCTGCAAAAGACAGTGCCCTTCAAGTAAAAGATCGATCACCTAATAATGCTCAGGTGAAGAAAAAAATGGAGACTTCAAAACACAGAGCCATCTTCTATTGTCAAACCAAGACCACTCACAAGCCCGGGGCAGCTGAAATGAGGCACAGTATATTGCCTGCTCACAGGGAAGAGCTGACTCCGCATGCTTGACCTCAGGACTTCCATCTAACCCAGGTACAGGTTGAACTAAACGGGGAGAAAGGGGTCAGTGCATCCCAAACCCACTGATGTTTTCTCAGCACGAGGTTTGCTTGCTCTGGAGTAACTTGCCCTCCAGCAAGAGAGACCTCCTCCTGAGCAAGGACTGAAGAATCAGGCACGAAAAATGGCATGACTGCTTTTCCCTGGAAAATTCCACCCAACATCTGCACAGCAGCTGGATTTCCCAAGTCTATTATCTCGTTTCACTGATCTGAATGGATTTGCTCTCAGAACAGTTGCAGATCTGTATATATCACTCATGGCTTGATTCACCACGGTTTACCTGAATGAAATAATAATTAGCTACACTGTCTCCCCTCCTTCCAACCCCAAATGCTAATTCATTGTAATTCATGTGGAAAAAAAAGTGTCTCATGAATGGTTACTTTAGTCCAAAATGTTAACTAGTTCTAAAAATGCAAACCAAGTGCAGTCACTTCACAGTTTGGAACACTACTGGGGAACAAGTGTCGTTCTTCAGTGTTATTCTTTCCACTACCAGAGCCTTAAATTCATTTTTTCTACAGATTCAGCCAGAGATGCATCACTAATATACTGGCCCAGCATGGGCACTCTTACTCATCTTGGGCAGTTCCTTAATCCAAGAAAGGTCTCACAGGAGAAAGTATGACTGAGGTGTTTAGCATGAAGTAAAGACATCAGGCAGGCTCTGGCACCTCAAGTCTGCAGATTGTGATCTGAGATCCAGAGCCCCTTACAACAGTTTTGACACCTCTCTAACTCAAAGGCCATAAGTAGTTTTACCACAAAACACTTATGCCTCCTGCTGTAATGCACATACATGCCAACAAGTCCTCAGTAACGGGGTATTTTATATAAAGGCTCAACAGTATGTTGAACACGTTTGAAGCATGTCTGTTTCCAAGAGGCAATTTTATGGAGTGTACCTCTACATGCTTAACAGGCACAGCTAGGTATAGAATGAAACGCCACACACTTTTTCTCTCATTTTGTAATTTATAGCTGTTTATAGCCCTTACACTTAGCTAACAAATCGGGCCATTCAATTTTGCATTTCCTAATGACGGCATCCTTTCTTCTTTCTCCCTGTAACAAAACCGCTTTGAAGTCCTATGCGGCTAGTTACAAGTATTCTGATATTTCCCCAGCAAGGATGTAATAGGAGCCAAAACAAGCCTCCAGGTGCCAATATTGCACCTGACAAATTAGGCACACGACTGGAAAAGGGTGGGCCCATCCTTCTGCTGAATGTTCATTTCCTCTCATTTCCACATTAACAGGAAGTAGTTGGAATGGAAAAAAAGGCTTTCCTTAAAGACCCGAACTATCAAAAGGCCTGGAGCTGTTTCTTCTTGCAAACAAAAAACTTGGAAGCCAGCTCCATCCTATGATTTGGAGCTCATTTACAGTGACTTATTTAACCCCTACTGACGGCACGATGAACAGGATGTTATGATTTATTTAACACTTAAAGCGGGTGTGAAAACAAGGTGGATGGTGCCCTTAGACGTAGTCTTTTCATAATTTATTGCTCTAAGTGCTTAATTTTTCCTCAGGGAAGCCTTTGATAGCCGGCTGCTGCAGTGTGGTTAAGTGTGTGCATTAAGCTGTAAAGCAAAAATAATAATAATAATAGTAGAAATAAGAACTGTAACAGAAGTTATCATTTCACATCATAATAACTTGCACATACTGCTCAGCTGGAACTCTGGAGTGATATCCCCAAACCAACTGAATTGACGTGAGGACATTTAATGGAGCAATGTAAAAAGCACTGAATTTACCTTGTGAGGACTTTAGCTGCACAATCTAGCCACAAACACAAAGCAAACTCACTCACACAAAACGCTGCATGGCTCCTAGAAGGCCACCAGAGAACCATAACAAAGCCAGAAAAAAAAAAAAGAAAAGAAAAGAGAAAAAAGAAAAGAAAAGAAAAAACAACAACAAAAAAGTGACTAACATCTCCTGCATTGGTACCACAGGGGACTCTGACCAACAACAGACACACAAAAAATGTTATGTCTGACTGGCTTTAAAGTTGAACTGCTGCTTAATAATGTTGTAGCGTGCCTCAGAGGGTTTATCTTAAAGCACCTCCTTTTGAATGGTCTGTAATCTTTACCTGGTACACAGGACCATCCTTTAGAAACCATTTTTATGTCAAAGTTACTCAGTGAAATAATGCACAGATCTTCTGCCCTCTGGAGATCAGTGTTCAGCTCTGCTTCATGTCATTACATTGAAGGCCCTTGGCGACTTTAGTGAGCAAGATCTGTAGGAACGCTTGCACCTGTGGATAAAGGACTTCAACCTTGAATGATAAATACATATTTCTGGGTTGTTTTTTTCCCCTTGAGCACGCATGTGTGAGTGTATTTTAATACAGACTGGCAGGTAATACATTTCACTTTTAGGAGATGAAGTAACGATTTTAGCAAATTACATTCATCTCTTTAATCTTATATTTCCACGCACAGTGAGTTAAATGTTGTAAAACTATCAATTCTGTCAAAACCTAACAGAAAGAAAACAAGAAACCCTGCAATCTTAATGTCCAAACTGACTGGTGATTATCAGGAATTAAATGTGCAGGAATTCCAAATCTTTTCTGATCGGAGATGTCTAGATGACTTTTGTTTTTCCATAATTGTATGAGGTTCCTACATAGTATTTAAGAATCAATTATATTGCAATTGATGTAATTAACTCTAATAATCCAGTAAAAGTCAGTAGGAGGGCTATTCAAGTCAATAGAAAAGAGGGACTATATTATGAAGGTGTTATTAACCTATACAGATTTTTACTAGACATTTCCTTTTCTTACATAATAAATATACAGTGATGAGGAAGGCTGTCATTATAATTTAATGGGAACAATGGCTCATCACTTCCTTTCCTGTACAAGCCTTAACTAATTCTACGTACGGTGTATAAGTAAAATGAAGTTAAATGAATCTCGCAAATTAGCTATTAATCATCCATCAATCATCTGTTGCTCCATGATTAAAATTTGTGTTGCATTCAGAGCTGGGAAAGGTATTTGGGGAGTGGCAGGAGCTGCATGTACATCTTCCAGTTCATTTATTCATGCACTTCCATTTTGCATTGCCAAGGGTACTTACTGAAACCAGTCCTGAAGTCAGAGAAAGTCTCCTGAGGAAAGTTCCAGCCCTTCCCAGGATAAAGCAAAACTCTCATTTACATACTTACAGGCATTGCTCTGGCTTTAAGCATCGTGGCACATGAGAACCTCATTCATGCTTCTAAATTCAGTCAGACAACTCTTTCTGGGGAAAGAAAGCAACACCATGAAGTGAGGGAAACTGAGGCAGTGCTCTGCCATATGCCATGCAAGGTGATGAAGAGAATTACTCTGTCCAAGATCCTAATCTCTTGTCTTATGCTATAAGCCTTTTGCACCGCCTGATGAGGCAAAAGGGAATTCTGCTTGAACATGGCTATTAAAATGGGGCTTTTTAGGAATTTCTGTCTTCACCTTCATCAAGCTGTGCATAAGCCTTATTAGATATAGAAGACTGCATCGATCTCATTAGCAGAAGTGCTTGTCTTGGCAGTAGACAAAGATCAGTTGCCTGTGCTACCATTATTTGATGTATCAGTTGCCTTCTTTGTGGCTGGCTATAGGTGATCCTATTGTCTTGCATCTTGGTAGCCTCAGTCCAGGCAGCTCCCCATGGCTTCGCTCATCTCTTCTTCAAAAGTCGCAGTGGACCTTTGTGGGCAGTTCCAAGACATGCCCACGTGCACAGTGACTTGGTGATATACTGCCACCACTTCCCTCCATAGAGCTGAGGTGATCAAAACAGGTTCAGGAGAAGGCAAGGATGGACAGTGTTCTAATTATTCTGGAGTCATTTAAAATAAAAATAAATATTGAATGACCTGGATCCTCAGTGCAGCGAATTCATGCAAAGAACGAGGCTGAGCCTGAGGAGAGATTTGCTTGTCTGGTGTTAAAATGCTTTTTAAAAGAACTGGGGAAGAGAAAATAATTTTTGAAAGCTGCTTCCTACACAAGCCACTCTCCATCTGTGTTCACATGTTCACACCACCTCAGGTAAGACACAGTATGTGTACTCAATCAAAGAAAGAGGGAGCTGCAACATTGCAATAAATACAATATGGAGGAGTCCAGTAACGCTTTGTAAAAATACTGCTGTTTGGTGGTTTTTAAATCACAGCAGCAGGGCAAATGCTCTATGGATATCAATAGTTGCACCAGAGCTGACCTATGTTGCACAGAATGAATGAGCTTTGACTACAGGAACACAGATAGGCAGCCCTGCTGACTCCTGCTGAATAAACCTATTGTAAAGCTGGCAAACAACATCCTTCCAGGGCTCTTGGACTTGTGGCTTCATCTAGTCTGGGACCCCTGAGAGCATTTTTTTTTTTTTATAACAGCATCACACTTTCCTATACTGCTAAAGACAGAAGATGTCTGATACTGGCATTGCAAGTTTCACTCACAGTGAACTTAATTTGGTGGCATTTGACAAAGGTTTTGCTTTAATAAAGGAGCCAGTTACATGATAACAAGGACATAGACGGAAAAATCTGTACTCCATGAGGCATTAAATCTCTTTTTTTCTTGTTGTGGGCCAAAGCAAAATGCCCCCAGGCGTCACACAGCCTCACGCACCAATAATTAGTTCACCACAGCAGGTATATCTCACCACACAAGCTGCATTTTGAAAATGAGATCTTTTCTTTTGGGAGAAGAGCAAGGCCTGACTCCTGGGCAGGGGAAGCGAGGTTGTGATGGGGTGTAAGCAGAGTCCAACACCGCCGGCTGCAAGCGCCTCCCCGGCTCAGAGCTTCGCTGCCCGACACCACGCCAGCGCTACCTGAGAAGCACATGAGTGGTTTTCAGGTGTCTTTGGAACCACAAGCCCACGCAAACAAACTGTGCCAAAAACGATAGACTGAGAACTGTTAAAGCACAGCAATTCAGCAGTCAAAACTTCCTTTATTTAAATCCCCAAACGCCACTTAGTTATACAATAATCTCAGTTCTTTCATGCTCCACGACCTTGCCTTAAATTGTCTGGAGCAGCTCCTCGGCCGACACAGATAGTTCCAACCTGCAGAAGGCAGTGGAGCTGGGATGGTTCCCACCAGCTGCCACTCTGCCCCGACTGCAATTGCATTTCGCACACAAAAGGTGACAACAATCTAAAAAACCCACCAAAAGAACAAAAAACGCCAACAACTCAAACCCACCCTCCCCTCAGTTTGAATTATCATCTGCAAGAAAAGATTCCAGTGTTCAGGCTTCCGTGGAAAATCAATACGGTCTTATCTTTATTTTTTTACTTTAAAAAAAAAAAAAAAAAAGCAACTTGGGATGACAGTATTAGGTAGCACTGTGAAAAACAACTAAATATAGCAGTAGATCATGGTGGGTGTGAATGGAAAACAAAGGAGTCAGGAGCCGAGCTCCTGCTGCTGTTACGTCACTATAACACCCATAATTATGTTATTATGTACACTGCCCACTTCAACTATATCTGGACACCACTTATGATGATAAAAATCTGATTAATAGCATGACATATAATCCTGGTTTCTTTGATGAGCATTAACTTCTGTCTTCTATATTCTTTTTCAAACAGACAGGATATTTGTTTTGCCTCCCTCGTACAGGGAGTTTGGAAGAGTGAACATACAGAAAAAAATTTAAAAAGGGTGATTTAAAATCTCATTGCTGGACTCATTTTCTCTTGGTTTAAAAACATGTTTAAGCCACTTCTAAAGCACTGCTGGGCATAAATTGTCTTCCTCACAAACACCAAGAATTCATAAATATTATAACCTGCATATAGAAATTCATCTGGACTTAGGGAATGCTTGCCTGGACAACCGCTACACCCTTTTATCCCGAGCACCAACAGCTTTCAAACTCAAAATGCCCTCGTGTGAGGTACCTCAGGGTAGGCTGGCAAGCGGCTCGGGCGAGTGATGCTCGACTGGGCTTGTGGCAGCGGGGACCCCAGGGGCTTTGTGCTGTAGAAGGAAGGCAAGGACGCCCAGTGACAGTGGTGGGGTGGCCACCGCCGCCTCCCAGGACTGGGCAGTATCGTGTGGCACCTCAGGTGTTTCTCACAGCATCACCCCCTCTTCTGCTGTTTGTGCCCAGAAAAGCAGCACTGCATATTTCTACAAATACACTAATATTTGGATAAAGTAAAGGCCCTGAAATTTATATTCTTTTTAAAAATATCTAGAAAGTGAGAGGGGAAAAAACAAAACTAGCCAAAAAAAAAAAAAAAGCCATGCCCTCCAAGATGAAAGATTTCTTTTTTTACTTCAGCTAAATGAATATTGAAAATCATGTATCTATTCTGTCTTCATCCCCTGAGGTTATCCTGACATGAGGAAAAACTCTCAAGACATTTCTAAGATAACAGTTAAACGTCTCACTTTCATCTACAATAGAAGAAATCCGTATTGCCAACAGCTTGTTCTCAGAATTCCACCTTAAAACAGTTTTAGTACCACCAGACCAGAAGGGTTTGATGCCAAAGAGCTGTTCTGTCCTATTGAAAGCAGAGAATGGCTTCCTCTGCAATATGTACAAAGAGCAAGGAAATTTACTCAATTAATGTGAAACACAAAATGGCATCTGCCATCTGGAGATGCACACAAAAGCCATGGGCAGTCAAACACTTCTTAAGACTTTGGCATGTAAAATTAACATATTTTAAGACTTAAAGGGACATGTGAACTCCTAGTACACGAGGTTTTCATTTTTCTCACGGCAAAATAAAATACACAATAGAGTATTTCCAATGTGATGTCCTAGAAACAGCAGTGCTAACCACCTACAAAAATCTGCCTGTGACATCAAGGCTACCGTTTATATACTTCTGGATGGGAATTAAGTAGCTATTTATTTAAATTTGCATTTTTAAACGCTGGGAAGAAATATGCTTTCACTAAACTTTACAACAACGCTAAAGTGTGCTTTCTTGCTGAGAAGGGTATAAAAGTCTTGCCATTTCTTCTTCTGTGTGATGCTGTGCAACTACTCTGGATTTATTTTTCATTGCAAAAGCAGAGTGATGCTGACTGGTCAAATTTAGCGCAGATTAAAACTGTATAGAAAGGGCTCCCTTTACCTTAAGCATTTTAAAGTACGCTTTTCTTGAATAAAATAAAGTTCAGTTCCATTGCCTGTTCCCTTTTGTGTATTAAAAAATCCCCAACATACTGCTTTAAAAAAAAAAAAACATGGCATGGTATTTAAGTGGTCACCACCATAAATTATTCAACCTCTGCTCACTCCACAAATATAAATCTAAAAAAATGCGAAACCTGAGGCCTCGCCACCAAACTCACGGTCACGTATCCCCGGCAGTGTCCTCACCACAGGTTTGGCCACACAGATCTGGTCACTGCATCTGAAATTTTCATCCAGATGCCTACTGTGACACACAAATATACCTGCTTTTTACTCTGCTTCCACTCTCCAATTTGACACTCCCCAGGATCACCAAGGCTGAGCCCCTCCACATTTTACCATAGTGCCTTTTGCCCTGCCTGTTAGGTGACAGCGCAGCAGTGGTCCCACAAACCTCAATACGTGCATCACGCTGGAGAAAGAATCATAAAAGCAGACAAGAAGGGGGAAATCGAATCCCTTCCTACTTAAGACAGAGTGTGTGGTTCAGCAACAAGTTTGCTCAGGACAATGAGGATGCATCCACAAATCTGCCACATTAGTCCTGCAAAAGCAACCTTACCTCAGGCACCCCACAACTTTGCAGGGACTACCCTAACTTTCTTTACTTTCTTTTAGCCAATCCTTTGCACACATTTGCTCAGAAAAGGGGCGGCAACAAGCTTAGTGGAGCCAGGGTATCAAGCAAGGAGTGTTGGATGAAACAAATTCTTAAACAGTGACCCTGTCACTTACCTTGCAAGGTTTATTACATTGACAAAGATTTTGTTTCTAAGGATTTGTTTTACTGACTAGTCTTTTAGTTAAAGCACTCTTAAAGGTAACCTGGCAAAAACCTATAGTGCAAAGCAGAAGATGCAAAAGACATCATTCCACTGTCAACATTCACATGGCCTATACATTTTGTGCTACATTTTATTAAAAAAAAAAAGTACATCAAACTGTACACTCAGCCAGGAAAAGAGGGATGAAAATGCACTAAAGAATCATTTAAATTTTATTTACCAGTTTGTTGATTTGCGTTTGCATTTGTGAGTGTGTGTGAGAGAGAAGAGACAGAGACAGAGACTCGGAGAGAGAGGGAAGAAAATGACTCATGCCTGACAATGTTACCCTGTAAATGGTCATAGCTGTGGGTCTCCCTGGGGGAATTTGTAATACCACAGCAAAAATCTAGCTAGCCTGCAATTACGGTGCTGGCAGCGTGTCCCTCCAGCACGAGCCATAATGTCTGGCTACGGCTGGTGGGAGCACTCCGGCTGTCCGTCGTCCCCCCCACCCTTAACCGGGAGTATCCTGGGCTCCAGGGAGCTGGTGGCTGGTGTGGGGCGATGCTGCTGGGAGAGTTCCACAGCTCCGGGCAGGCAGGGCTCTACCAAAAAACCTGCTTCCCACAGAGCGATGTGAAATTCAAAGCGCAGAGATCAGAGCTGGTGTCCAGAGCTACCAGCCCAAGACCTTTCAAAATCACTGAAAAAGAAAAATATTTCACTCTCTGTTTAGGAGGTTTTGGTGCACAGCTTCTCTTTGAGCACACACGTGTACATTGGCTGTATGATCCCCAGCTGTCCCTTCCCGTGGCAGAATCCCATCTCGCAAAAGTAACCCTCACTGCCACCGATGTGAAGGACTCTGTGTTAAAAATAAAAATACGGTCCTCAGCAAAACAGAGAAGGGTTCCCGGGTGAGGAGCGTGAACCCGTGCCAGTGACAGACTTGAAGTGCAACATGACGGAGATGCTGCTGTAACTGGACAGTTGAGGGATGAGCTGGGGTTTCCAGGCATGTCATGGGGATGACATCCCACAGCTCCGGGGGCTTGGGGCTGCTGAACCTGCTGCTGGCCAATCCTTGGAGTGTCACTTACATGAGCTCCAAAGTAATCTTCTGGCCCACCCTTCAGGAAAAAGATAAGATGTCATGATCAGCTAATAGGAAGTGACAAGAAGAGATAAAATGGATGGGGAGGGAGGGAAGGTTTCGGATTGAAAAGGCATTATTCTTTCCTCTAGTTCCAACCCTGCTAACTATAGGGCTGAGTTAATTAACAGGCTATTTGAGCAATTTCATCCATTTTTGCATATAGCATTAATTTTTCTACAGATACATATAACACAATTAACCTGTAGCTTTTTAAACAATCATAAATGGCAATCCCTTCAATCTGTTGGGGAAAACATTGCACTTTTACAAAAAAGGATTTAATTAGGGAAAAAGATTGTGAAGAGTCTTTGTTCATCTACTCTTCCAGCCATTGCCTTCCATCTGGCACGGGAACACATTACCAAGACATCTGAGCATCTTCCAGAAAGACCAAAAAAAAAAAAAGAAAAGAAAAAAACCCATCACCACAAAAAAGCCCAAACCAAGAGGAAGGTATCAAGTTTCTGGCTTTCCTCCCTCTTCAGGGTAGAAAATCCTACCTATCAGACTTAGTCCACTTGTAATTAAGAAATATGCTTCACTCCCTAACGAAATGTTAGTGCCTCACTTGACAAAGTCCCACAGAGCAGAGAGCAGGAGGGTTAGGCTGGAAAACCCTTGTGAAGTTTCTCCCCAAGTGCTGCTCCAGTGCCACTTCGAACTGGGGAAGTGTGTGTCCTACCCCCTGCAACCACCCCGCTGCACACACACACAAAGCCCCGGGTACTCGCTCGGCTCCGCAAACTTCAACAAAAGCCTAATCAGAAGTGCCAGGCTTTTAAGATCATAGCCCTGCCGTGATGTTAATCAGTTCGGTGGGGGAAGAAGCATCCCTGGTGGGTACAAAGCCCCGGACGAGGGGTTGCGGTCTCGGCACGGCAGCCGTACAGATGACATGCACCAGCAGCGAGCTGCTGCCTTCGGTGGAAAGCTGTGTGAGTACGGCACACACAAAAAGGCTCCCTTCACACTGTAAAGAATTCCGAACTTAACCAAGCCACAATGTGTTTGGAAGCTTCTGCCAAAAAGTAGAAAAACCTGTAGTCAGTGTAGCTAGGCGTTTGGTAACAAGCGCGGCTTCTTCTGCTCAACATATTTTCCTGGTGTATTTGTTTGTAAAGGTAGAGATAAGTATAGTAACACAATCTGTTCCTTAATATCATAGGCAAAGAAAAATCGCTAGTCACTAGCTACAACAGTTTACAATCTTCGCCAGACAGCTGCAACTATATGTTTATTTTTTTTTATTCTAAATATCTCAAATGGAGCCTGATCCTGAAAATCCTTCCTCCCTCCAATGATGCTTGTCTGCAATAATAATACTAATGAAAAACAACTGCTGATGTAACAAAAGAAAAGGAGCTGAGGCTCAGATTCCCTACACAACGCTCGTAATGGTTATTTTCCCTAAAGATAAGAAAGCAGGCTTGTATGTGTAATATCACAGAAACAAGCCATTCTGCTCCTATCTACAATTTTGACAGTTATCTATGGAAAATGCGGACTTAAAAAACTCTTAAGAATAATTATTAGAAATCATAGCCAAAATAACATACATCAGCCTTGATTAGTTACATGAAAAAGCAGTCTTAAATTGATAGTTTAAAAACAGGAAAATTAGCGGTATGATTAAGTATGAATGGCTAATAAAAAGAATTTTGCTAAAACAGATTAAGGTTCAGATCAAGGTCACAAAAGGAACTGATTGAGGAAAACTGTCATTTTTGCTGGGACTCAGTAGCTGTTTTAGCAGTGCTGTTTCCTCTGAATCACAGTCTTGTAATGAGAAATTACACTGCTGGGGTTAATAAAGGCTTGGCACATTTATTCACCCCAAAATTTCAGTGAAAACATTGTGATTGAAGAAAAAGGCAAATTCCTTGTGTGCAACTAGACGGAAAAAGGTGTAAGTAAGCTAAGTAATCTCTAATAAAATATAAGGTGAATTTATGCCATAGTTCCAGTTTTCATGTTTGCTGCAAATTCACTCCAGGAAAAAAAAAAATAATTTGCAAGTGACCCACAGTCCCCCTGTTCCTTCCAAAATATGCAGCTTTTAGTGACAGAGCCACAGAATCCTGTTAGCAGAGGCCGGACTGAGAAGTGTTCTACTGACGGGGTCTCAGATTTGCCTTTCTGCCAACTTGGCCCCTTCTTGGCTGTGGATAACCTCCAGGAGGGTATGGCTCTGCCCTTCTTTCCGTCCTGACAGGCCAAGAGCTGAGCAAAGGCCTCGGATCTACAGGCATGGTCTGAAATTTTTAAGGTCAGGCTGGATGGGGCTTTGAGCAACCTGCTGTAGTGAGAGGTGTCCCTGCCCATGGCAGGGAGGTTGGAATTTGATGATCTTTAAGGTCCCTTCCAACTCTAACCATTCTATGATTCTATGAAATTCGGTGTTCCCAAGGGAAATATTTACAGGGAGACTATTCCCTGGCAAAGCCTGTCCTCCTGCATCCAGGTACCAGTAGTCCTCTGCTGCAAATGGGATACTGCTAGTGCATAGAAGCTATGGACACATCTGACCTCAGGAATTTCAGAGCAGAAACAGTCTTTTGCATGCAATTCCCCTCTGAAAATGACTTTTTTTCTTGTTATCTCACATGCAGAGAGCTGGGGTGATTCCCTAAGAGGTCAAAGAGCTGATGTGGGAGTGCTGCTATTCCCCTACATTTTCCTCTTGTCCTGATGGTGCATAAGAGAAAGAGAGAGGAACCACGAGCATTCAGATCGTTCTCCACCACCTCCTGTTCTCAGTCCCATGGGACCTCGGTGCTGCTGAGCTTCGTGGCAGCAGCACACCCAGCTGCCCACCAGAGCAGTGTCCTTCAGAGAGTGTACACGTGTGGGTCCAGGCTTGGTGGGAAGAACCAGTAATGAGAACTTCAGCATCACTGAAACTGTTGAGCAATATCCCCTGCTTCGTGGATACAGTGCTCCAGTGAAATAAATCATCACGTCCGTAAGTTGGGAATGATGGGGGGATGGGATTTTACCCCCCTGGGCTGGTACTTTGCACAAGGGGGAGCTGGCAGGGCTGGTCGGCGATGGGAGCTGCCACAGCCCCCCTGAGCATCGGGTTGCTGCTCGGTGGCATAAGCTATTGTTGTGGTTATTACTATCGCCAGGCCCCATCGGGGTCAGCAAGCCAACGTGGGAGCTGTTGTATAACCCAGCAATAAAAAGACAGTCCTTGTCCCAGAACACACTCGGGCTGGTTTTCTGACAAGCTGTAACAGGTTCTGCGGCGGCACCTTTTCTGTTGCTAAATAAAGAACTTCTGTCTTGCAGAGCCTAAACCCATTGCTGAAAGATTGAAAGGAAAACGAAC
>VXBW01002010.1:82736-96083 GCA_013400375.1 Thinocorus orbignyianus | reverse complement strand
GGCCAGGCCCCGCCGCAGCCGCCTGCCGGTGGCCCCCGGGCGGGCAGCGGAGGCAGCAGCCCGGCGCATCACCCGTCCCTGGAGGAGCAGCCCTCCTATAAAGATGTAAATGCTCCCTTCAGGTCCCTTCCAACACCCACACGGGGCGGGAGGGCATCCCCTGGACGGCTGGGTGTTCCCACCGCCGCCATCTGAGGGGATGGGCATCCATGTTAGGCCTTGACACATCTGGGTGCTGTGACCCCAACTGAGGTGGCATGGGTCTGGTGGGCCACAGTTGGGCATGACCCACCTTGTCATTCCCCCAAAATCATGTTGGTTGCCATCCAGGAAGGAAAAGGGCCCTCTCCTCAGGGGTGCCCGTCGCTGTGGTGAAGCCACTTTGATGGTGGCGTGGTGCTGCAAAATGGCGGCCAGCCGTGTGGGGCCATGGCGCTGCAAAATGGCGGACAGCCCTGTGGGCCGTGGCGCTGCAATAAGGCGGCCAGGCCCTGTGGGGGGGCCAGGCCCAGCGGGGTGATGGTGGGCATCACTCCATGGCCTGGGCTTCCTTCTCCCAGGTGGGAGAAAGGAATCCAGGCCCCACCTTGGGCATCCTTCCACAGAGGTGGCTGTGGAAGAGGCCGCGGTGGGTTTCCCCACCATGTTGGTTGCGCCCCTTTTTATGCTGGCTGGACTGCCTGTCCGTCCCTAATTCTTCCCAACACTGATCTTACGTCTTTCCCTCCTTTCCGTTTTTTGTTTTGTTTCCTTTTTTCTAGAATCAGAAGACCAAGGAGATCAATCAAGTCATCCTGCCCGCGAAGGAGGATGCCTTCTCAGGTGAGCGCAGCTCATGGCGAGGTGTGGGAGTTCGCAGTTCGTCGAGCGGCGTTGGGCTCCTTCTTCTCGCTCGACTTCCAACAAAAATAAATCACTTCCGTGATTTCAATTAAAAAAGTCCATTAAACATTCTAATAGTCTCTCTACGGTAGTAATTTAGCATTATATTCATTCGCATCCCAAAATGCGCCTGTGTGCGTGCAGAATATACAAATATATATTTACTTCTTTTTTTCTGGATTCTGATAACTCATTTCGGTTTGCGGTTTCTTGCTGGTGGAAGCGTTCTAAGCGCTGCGTTTTGTTTGGGTTTCAGATAAGAACAAGGAGCATAATT
Organism: Thinocorus orbignyianus; assembly: GCA_013400375.1. NCBI lineage: Eukaryota > Metazoa > Chordata > Aves > Ciconiiformes > Thinocoridae > Thinocorus > Thinocorus orbignyianus. The sequence continues at coordinate 94,924 of VXBW01002010.1, read as the reverse complement.
TTTTCATCGCAGATTCAGAGCCTTCAGGAGGAGACTTCTGGAGAGATATCGCAGGTAGGCTCAGAAGAAGGTAGAGGATAAAGAGACAGAGACTTAAATTCATAATCAAATGTCTGAATATTTAGTACAAGGGTAAAGATAAAAACAATTCCGAGCAAATACAACTGAGAAAAATGCAAATAGGTGGAAAGCAGTGACATTAATAGGAATAAGATTATTAATTGCTGAGCATATTTCAGCAGAAATTTCAGAAATGTATCAGGTTACACAATGAAACAGGCTGGAAAAGCATAAAATGACAATAATTGAAATGTTCTCTTTGAAACCTTCCATTAAAAAGGATCACAGCTTATTGCTTTTAATATCTGTCAGAAAGACATTAAAGGTGTTTTATGACATCTATGCCAACATTTATATTATCTCCATGATAATGATCTCTACACAAAATGTATAATACATTTACAAAAATTACATTATACAAATTAAATGAAACCACCTTTTACTGATTGCTAAATGTCTCCAAGGGGTTTGGGAAAGACGTGATTAGAAGTTTTGATACTAAGTTGTCTATTGCAGTGTCTTAAGGAGAGGGTTTTGTTTCTTGGGAAAAAGGAATCTAATTTTCCATTTATGTAATGCAAACTGCCTTGGCTTTGACTATTCACGGTTAATTGACTGTCAAACGAGGTTGTTATCCTCAGGCAATGTCTGCAAATTTGCCTGTCAAATGAGACAGAGAGAGCAAGCGGGGGAGAGAGAGAGAGTTGTACAAGGAGTGGAAATGAAGAAATGGGATCTTATAGAAATCTTATATAATAGCAGAGAACAATTGAAAGATCGCAAACATTTGGAAACGTACCCATTGCAAAGGGTGGGATGTTTTGGGGTTTTTTTTTTTAGGCATACTTTACAATAAAGCCTGCTTTAGCGATGGTATGTGAGGAAGAAACGCATCAGCGCTTTAGATTTTTGGTAAATTTTGTGGTTGAGGGATCGAGGTTGTGGACCAATGGATAGCACCTAATTATCTTCTGTACTTTCAAATAATTACCACTGAGAGCACAGCAGTGGTACGAGGCAGAAGTAAACCTTAAGAACCTGAGAATTTTTAGGAACCCTGTGCATAGACAGTGTCGTGCTCTGTGGCTGATTCATTTTAGAAAAAATAGGTATTTTTTCTGTCTTAGAAAACAATTCTATCTGTGCTCATCTTACAAGTAAATTATGGCAATATTTTGCTTTTTACTTAGGTGTCGTGACTCCTCTCTCTCTCTCTCTCTCTAAAACCCCAAATGCTGTGTATTCATTGGCACCGTGGGTCCTTCATGGTAAATTTAAATGTAAATTTTAGTTTTCAAAGACGGGTGCCACCCTGCATGTTTCGACCCTGCGGAGGCTCTTAAATATATTGAGTGAACTGAGAGCAACACCTGGGTGTCTGAAGGTCTCGGGGCTGGATCTGAGATGAAAACGGACTGTAGAGAAATGCCAAATGTTCAAGGGCTTATTTCTGGAGGTGGTTTCTGTGCGCTCTCTGAGCAAGAGTGTTTTCAGAGGGATTAATATTGGTTTGTCTGTGTAGGATTGGGCCTTCTTAATCTTGCCCAGAATCCGTGGGTTATGTTCACAGCGCTTTTGTGTGTGGCTGTCCAACCATTTTGCAGAGTGTTCTGGCTCTTCTTTAATACACTCAAATACATTTACGACTTACTTAAAGCTGTGCCTTCCTTAATAAGATTAAGAAAGATGATACGACCCTGGAAATTCCTCTCCGTGGGAGATGGACTTGTGTTTACCAACTGAACGGTGTAAAGGGAGTCTTAAAACAAAAGCATTTTCCGTGCCAGAGATGACAATTTGTAAGGGAGTGTGCTTGCTTCTTACTCACAATGTGTCAATGAACTTAAAAATTCACATAAGGGGAGCTCTTTCCAAGGCTGAAATGGATATGGGCTCAAAGATCCCGTTCCTTCGGCGTTGCCAGCAAACTGTCGGTGAAAATCCCCCTGCATTCCCTGTCAGGCTGCGCTTGGAAAAAGCTTGAAATGACTCAAATTCCAACGGCCGTTTTGGAGGGTAACTGTGACTAACTTACATAATCTGTTCATTTTTGGGGGGTGAAAAGCCATAATTTGCTATCCCAACTCTCCTCTGGCAGCTGGAGTTGAAGGGTAGGAGAGCTACGTGTGCCGGGCACAGCCTTGCAAATCCTGCCCGTCTCTTCAAAGAGAAGTTGAGTTCTGTCAGCTGTTCCTCACCTAATCTAATTTTCCATCTATTTTAATGAGGAAGGGGAGCTCTAAAATTGGGTGTTGATAACACCTAGAAGTCAGCTTCTTACATCCTATTAAAAATTCCCCACTTTGGGGTTTTTTTTATATTTGTCTGGCAGGCTTTTCGGGAAAATTCAGGCTGGAAACGGGGAGCCAGGTCCTTCTTTCATTTAGTCTTAAATACAAATCCAGAATAACTCTGCAAATATTGGTGCATTTACTGTAGATTTGCAGTAGCTTGTGAAGGGTTGAAAACAGACTGGGTGGTATGGGAGGCTTTACTGGGATAAGTGGTAAAGCGTTGGATCCGGAAGTTAAACAACATAAAATTTAATATTTTGTGGCCATAAAATTCCAGAAGGTGTTTGTGAAAATGTGGAGAAGTTAATAGTTGAAACAGGGGAAGATGAGGTGAAGCTTCAGATGTGGGGTTTTGCGTATTAGTAGATAAAATTATGTATAAATACATGGATCTGCACAACAAACTGCAGGCGGACCGCGGGACTCAGTCCTTTTTTACTGTTTATGTCTCTTTTCTGTTATTCCTGAGGAGACCAGGAGTTCTCTCTGCATTACGAAAAGAGGCTGGAACGTCATAGAACTTCTTTATTTTGTGCAAATCTCACAATGTTAGATGTTGTGTTGTTTTTTTGAAAGCCCCATCTTCTGCAGTCTGGTGAGAATCTCACCTTCCATTTAAAAAGCGCCAAGAATTAGAAATTTTCTAGCCCTCATGCTTCTAGATTAAAGTTATGAAATACTTCCCAAATCTATGCGTGAGGTTCAGACCAAAAACCCATTGATTTCTTGCCTCTTTTAAAACATTTGGAATTTTTAAGTCGGTCACAATTTTTTAACACTCCATTTGAAATCTTGAAGCTGTTTTCTATCTGTGGTACTTCAGCGCCGACTTTTTTTTAATTGGATATTAGTGTTTTAAAATTTTAAATGGAGGTTTCAAATGAAGATTTATCTCTGCAAAAGGAACAACTAGTTTCCTTTAATTTGCCCTGGAAGTGGTTTAACTTTAATATTTGAGGATCCAGGTTTTGTCCACCTCCTGCAGTGCGGGAAAGCGCTTAAGAGATGCTTACTGAATTTCCTAAAATAGGCTTATTTTCCCAAGTCCTGATTTTCCTACTAATTATTCCTCCCAAAAAACATCAAGAATATGCACAATGCATTAATATTTTCAGTAAAGGTGGGATTTCTTCAGGACATACACAAGACATGTCTTAAAGTGAGTAGTTCCTTGCAAATACAGATGGAGCCGTTGGAGCTATGAAAGTCTGCCTGTTCACATCATATTTTTAAAACAGATATATATATATATCTGTATTTATAGCCAGAAGATGCTGACATCTTCACCACTGTGGTCTTTCTGTCTGCAGACAGCACTTTCTGCAGCTAAAAATACTGGTGGATATTTAAGTTATGGTGGACCGTGGACACTGGGAGCTTCACGGCAGTAGAGCTCAGCCCGTAGGTGGGTATGCTTGGTGATATTTTAAGTACCATCCAGAAATAATGGGAATAATAGGAATCTAGGAATAATAAGACCAACACAGGGTTTCAGTTGACGTGTTTGGAGACCACAGAATTGTGGAGAGGATGAGGTGCAGGGCTGAGAGCTCCGTTGGAATCGGTTGCCTGTTGGTGTAGACAAGTCGCCTGGACCAGGGTGAAACTCTTGTATGTTTGAAGAGAAGCTTTGAGATCTTCCCCAGGACGGGTTGCAGGAGGTCGCTTGAGATGGCACAGTGTGAAGAGGTGACCTGGCTGTGTCTGATTCAGTTTTGTGCCAGGGCAGTGTGCGTTTATTTCAGGGAAAATGAATTCAGAAATGCCTCCTTTTGTTTCTTTTATTAAAAATTCAAATCTTAACTACGGCAGTGGGCGTAGAGCTGGTGAAATGGCGGCATCAGGAGAGCTGAGGTTGTGTCAGTGTATAAATTGGGACTTCTGGTTTTCAGAGTACTGATAGACTTGAGGTGTGTCTACTCTCAGGCGTAATTTCTCCTTTCCTCTGTGGTAGGATGTTCACATTCCAGGTTAAGAAAGAAATATGTGTAAAATACAACCTGTGTACCTTTATTTCAGATTAAAAATGTTTGCACCTGAGATAATTGGGAAGAACAGAGGCATCAAAAGCTTTAGCTGAGACGCTGCAATCTGACTATGAATACTTCAACCCCTTTCCCCCCTAGCAAATAGACAGCTGAGGTATAGTTTGATTTTTCTAAATAAGCTGAAATAGAACTTTTTTTAAGGAAAATCTAGGTGTCTGTACCAGAGGGCTGCACAGACTTCAGTGCTGCTGTTGTAAACGCTTCTACAAGTTTGTGTATAGACAAGGCCCCAGAGAGTTATGGTGGAGCTATTAGAAGGGGAAGTGATTTTTTCTTAGACTGATTAAAATTCTTTGGGCTTTCTGTTTGTTTGTTTTTAAACACCTATTTAGCTTTTAATTAACATTTAAGAGAAAGGAAGCTGGTTAAATATTCAATACCTCCTCCCTTTCAATTAAGGTAGAACAGTACACAACGCATGATGAGGCCTCTGGGAAGTATGGAAAAACAGAAGAGCAGGCTCCTGATTATCATTTTCAGGGGACTGGAAAGGTGAAATCCATTTGATAATTACTCCCGTTAACAATAATAACACTGAGGCTTTTTTCAAACGTCAGAAAGCAGTTTAAAAATGCAGTTATTCTTTAAAACTCTACTTTCTAGGTGTTGCCTTTAAATACCTTCACTGTTCCCATCCTGTTCTTTACTTATTAGGGGGGTGAGGGTGTGGGTATTTTCTAATAAGCATTTTTGGAGGCTTAGTAGGGAGGCTGCAGATGCTGCAGAAGTAATTCTTCGTGCCACATGCTCTTATTTCCTTTTAAATGCTGTTTTTTCAGCCCCAGCAAGTCGGCAACCTCAAACCATACGGCCCTGAAAGCTCAGCTGAGCAAGTGGGAAAGAGCTGTGTTGCTGCCATGCTCTGGGCTAGGATCCAGGCTCTTCCCCTTTTTCTTCCTCCCCCGTGAAAAATCCGGTTACTTTCTGTCTGTGAGTCTGTTATCACTCAAAATTGCACTTAAAATATTCAGAAAAAGAATGCCTCAGTGAAAGAAATCGATCAGGAAAAATATACTAGTGTTTATAATTCAGTAAACATCCTTCCTAAACTTAAATTCTTTGGTTTTGATTTTATGTGCTGTAATTTGTCTGAAAAAAAAATACTTCGTTAGCAGTCCTGTTTAAAAGAGAATTATGTTAACTAAAACATAGTCTTTTTTGACTGCTTTACATGATGGAAACTCCTCAAACCACTGCCCAAAAGGTGGTGTAGGTGGTGTATTTTTAAGCTTGCAGTTTCTTTTAGCGTGGTGAGACAACTTACCTGTAGAAATACCTTGTTTATATCAAATACCATTTAAAAATGGATATATTTTTTGTTTTATCATTGTGTTACATAAACAGATTTTTAAAACGGAGTTGCTAGCAGCAGATATGATTTGTGTAAATGTATATGCCTGAAGGAGTGGTTGCTTTCTTACAGGGAACGGTGAGCTAGCAGATGCTGAAGTGCATCTCTGTTGGATAGGTTTCACATGCTTATGACTTCAAGGTTTTACTGGATATAGGAATGCATTGATTTTTAAAAACAGAGATAAATGTTTTGCAAAGGAGGTTTCTGACTGTAAAACAAGATTTTCCCATTCAACTTTAAAATTAGCTTGTTGTGATGACCTACTCTCAAATGCCTGGTGACAGGAGAAGTGTTTTAAGTAGCTGCTGCCTTACGTGTTGTGTGGTGACCTATTCAGTGCTGTGGCTTTTTATTTAAAAAAAAAGACCCCAAAGTATTTTCTCTGTGATTCTTTCTTCCAAATACGTAAACACATGAGTAGCTTTATGTGTGTATGTATGTCTTGTGATTACTCATCAGTAGCATTCATGTGATGTGGTCAGAAGAATTAGGTGTGTGTTCACAGGCTGGACTAAACCAACAATTGGTCCAGTTAGTTCAATAATTGGTTATTTACCAAATATTTTTGTAGTTATTGAGAGCCCATTTCTATTTCAGCTGTAAATAATAGAAAATCTCCCATTAATTTCTACTGAAGTGGTATTTTTTCTTTTAAAGACTTTTTTTTTTTCCCCCGTGGCTTTTTGTTTCAAAACCCTGTTCATAGAAATTAGGGGAAGATTTCACAGTGCCAGAGAATAATGAAAATAATACCTTTTTGCTGGAAGATTCGTATTTAAGTTGAACTGTCATCCCGGTGAACTTAACACCTTGTGAAGATCTACTTTATTTTATTTGTGAAGGCAAAGGGCTGAGAGAAGTAGCCTGCACGTATCTGGGAATATTTAAATTATGTTATCTAGAAAATTCTTAATGATTAAAAGTTCTGTGAGCAACCTAAGGCAGAAGCCTCTGAATTGGTTGACCTCAGAGGCATATCCTTGAGATGCAAATACCACTAATGTCAATTTTACCTCAGCTGGATATAAATTATATCCAGTAGTGACAAGCCCGTGCTGTAGAGCTCTAGAAGATGATGAAGTTAAAGAGCTGATGAAGGCAGAGAAGCTGCTTCAAAAAGGATTTTGCCTGCAGATTTGGGAACGGCATCGTGCCCAGCCGTTGGCAAGCACTTCCCATTGAGAGATGAGGCTGGAGAGAAGGCTCTGCCCCTTTCTCAGTTGCTTCCTAGTTGTTCTCTGATAAGAGCATCTTCAGGAGGGGATCAAAGTGAAAGCAGGGATCAGAGGATGTGTAAGAGGAGCACTCCTAGGTATGGACACGGTGTCAGGTCTCGTCTGCAGGAGAACACAGTGTAGGGAGATACTTAACTAGAACCAAATAAAAGTCCTGAAAACATTTGTGCTCCACATGCAGACATTTGTGGATAAGCCTCAATCTTACTCTTTCTATATTTTATTTTTTTTGTCCTTTGTACTCTACCTTCTCTGAAGCAGTTGCATAGCAAGGACAATACTGATGAAAAGCAGCATCAGTAAATCAATAACTTCTTTCTTTCTCTTTTTTTAAGGTGAACATACACAAGAAGCCAATTTGCCTCATTCACTGAAGAAGGATGTGGAAAACATGGGGAAAGGTAAAATAAATAAGGGCCACTTACATTATAAAACTGCTCTTTGTTTTAATAGAGTATGAGGATAATAGGGGGCACTTTTGTTCTGCACCATATTTTAAGCTTGTCAAGTAACATATGAATAATATATGGACCTTTGGGTGGATATAATTGAGATTAATGCATATATATCAATCAATACATGACACTGTAATATAATACTTTAAAATAATATATTACATTGATTTATATTCATGGCTTTCTGCACAAAATCTATTGTAGGTCTATGCAACACTTTTTTTTTTTATATAACTACTAAAATATTTTGTCTTATGGTAATGAATTGCTCTGCAACTGTTCTTTCAAGAATTATTTATACAGATCAGCAAAACCACTTTTCTTTTCTCTTTTGTTAGAGGAACTCCAGAAGGTTTTGTTCGAACAGATCGACCTACGGAGGAGGCTGGAACAGGAATTCCAGGTGTTGAAAGGAAATGCGTCCTTCCCAGTCTTCAGTAAGACAGACATCTGTGGTTTTGGTGTTGTTTGTGGGTGGGTGGTTGTTGTTAGGTTGTTAAAAGGGGAGAGGTGTGCTCTCGTTTGCATTGCCAAGGTCTTTGACTTAGTTCTGCTGAGGTTGGTGGCACTTCTGTGGCTTTTCAGGCTGCCCAGGCAAGTCTTTTGTAAGGAAAAGGGAAGCTGGGTGTCTATTTTGGTGTGTATTTTACTGATTTTGGGGTTACTTCTTGGGGTACAGTGATAGCAGTGGTCTTAACCAGCTTCTTGGAGGTACTGAAGGCAGGATACTTCGTAGCCATCTTCAGGTGGCTCTGCAGATGCTGGAGAATTTATTTGGCCCGTGTTTAAGGAGTAGAAAGAACTGTTTGGATTTTCCCTCTTGAGACAGGCTGTTTGAGATCATCCTTTCACCATGGTTGATAAGCAGGGCGCTACCCAGGGGTGATGACATGTGCTGGGCACATGTTAAATAAAAACCAGGATGGACAATTAGCAGGGTTTTTGTGAAGCAGCCAGAAAGTTGAACTGCACACGTAGGGATGTGGAAAAATACAGACTGATGGAGAACTTTTGAATTGAACCCTGGCAATCAAAAAGCAAGCTTCCAGGAGAAATCTCACGTAGATCGGGATGAGGTAGAAGCTACAATAAGAGCTCTCTAAGATAGAATGGATGTCACATTACGGAGCTGGAGCGATCAGGGCATCTCTGTTGTTTGTCTGTAACACAGCACCACACAGAGATGAGTTTCCCCATGCCTGGCTGTCACGGCTCTGCAGCTGCCTGACCAGACAGGCCCCCCATTTCAGTATCAATTAAAAGGAAAAAGCATGTTTGCACTCACCTTTTGCTTCTTCATGAAGTCTGAAGAGGCCTGACAACATCTCCATGCAATATTTTCCTAACATTGATGGTGTGAGGGCTTTTTAAATGCTGCTTTTTGAAACTCTCCATTTTTGTCCTCATTTTCCTGTGAAGCTGTATGGACAGAGCACCACGGAGTTGCCTGACTCTCAGTAATCCAAGATAGACACAGTAAAACCTTCCCAAGCTAATTGTCAGGATCTTCTGCCATTTCCTAACTTCTTAACTCCCGCGGGATTGAAACATTTGACCAGCACTAATTCAAATTGCCCTTGTGCTGGTTTGTTAACAGTTGCTTGAAGGGTGCAGAAACTCTCTGCTTTGATACTCCTCCTAGTTTCTTCTTTAAAAACTCCAGGGAGAAAACCCAGTACTACCAGTACCCCTGAGGTGGGCCAGTCAACCAAAGCCCACTGCTGCAAGCTAAGGAGTGTTGCACCTCCCTGGATTGCAGGAACAAGTGGGAACACAGGCAGAATTTTGCTATTATTTAAAGAAAATATGTTTTTTTCCCCCTTTTTGCACCATCATACAGGGTAAGTTCAGGGAAACAAGGAAGTGTGAGAACTCTGGGAATGACTCCATCTTTAGCTCAAATATCGAAAGATGTAGACAGCTTCATAAATAAAGGTGAAGAGCTGCCTGTGGTGACACAGATATTAATGAAAGGGGGATAACCTCATCCTTCAGCATAAATTCAGTCATTACTTGGGTTTGGGAGTGAGGTAATTTTCAAATAATTTGTGTAGATCAGGACAGTGATGTGTGGTATTGGCAAAACGGCATCTTGGAGTTGTGCCATGCAGGTCACTCATCTATCCTTTTGTTCTTCTCCAGTGAAATTAATGCTCTGTCATGGCCTTGTAAATAAACACTGCAATTAAACCACATGAAATACAATTCAAATAAAAGAAAAGGACACATACGGCCGACCAAGGAAGTGGCAACTATATATGCTGGCTTGAAAAATAATGTGGTTTCAATGCACCACAAAGTAGTGGTCAATTTTCTTCAGGATTAAAATAGAAAAACACATAATGTGCTATAAACAATATGTACAAGTGACCGTAAAACCTATTTACAGATTTAGATTTACCAAAAAAACACCCTTCCTCCACATCTAATAAAACAAGAAAAAGGGTCTCTGTAAAACAAATAAATGAATCAGAGGTAAATGTGGTTTGTCCTCTAGAGCAGTACGTGTTCCAGCAGAAGAGATGAGACCTGCTTCAGGCTCGTGCTGCTGGATGGTGCTGTTGTTTTGGGTCAAGTATCAGAAAATATTTGGTTTTTCAGGTTTCCCAAGTTATTGACTGCCTGTGGAGGTGTTGGATAGGGAGGAGCTGGGGGAAAATCCGACTAAAGGAAGGTAGAGGCAAAATTAAAATGGTATTGATGGATTTATCACAGCTTGGAGAGACCTGAGGCTGTGGGAGGGAGCAAAAAGCAGGCAGGTAACTGGTTTATATCTCGATCTGGCCCACTGCAGCTTTGGGCTGTGAGTGGCCATGGGGACGGGGTCTCTGTCCCATCCTTAAAGCTGCTGACAACAGGAACATGCTGCCAGGGTCAGTGTCACTCCCACGGGTCGAGGGGGTTCTCCTGCTTTGCACAGACTGTGAGTGAGGAGCTTTTGAACCTTCTCAACCATTTTTTACAAAGGAAAAAATTCATCCCTGTTTCAGCAGGGAGCCGGCGTGTGAGATGTGGAAGGTGATGCTGTGTCTCTCTAGAAGATGCTTCTGTTGTAGTGCCTTTCAAGTTAACCTGGAGTTAACTTGAAAGTCACCTTTTTTGGGGGGTCTTGCATTTGTAACTGAGCACATCTGGGGTGTTACACATTAATAGCACCAGGCCACCACCCACAGCCGTGCTATGCGGTGGTGTGTGTAAAAGGTATTTGGTTTCCGTGTTCTTCTCATGGAAACCACTGTTCAATGAGAGCTGATCTTATTTGCAAGCTCATTTACCTGCTTCTTGTACCTGCTGGAAGTGTGGCCTGTGATAATTTATAAACTTACCTTTGCCTTCTGCTGTTTGCACCTTTATTTTTTGTACTGCTGTTGTACCTGAAAACTGCAGATGAGATTTTCCTTTGCCTGCAAGATCTTTCAACACAGATATCACTCAAAAAAACCAAGCAAACAAACAAAAATATGAGATCACTTGAAGAAAATGAAAGAATTTGCTGTCCTCATAGAAATATTATATATATTGGGCTCTGAGCAACCTGGTCTAGTGGGAGGTGTCCCTGCCCAGGGCAGAGGGTTGGATCTTGATGATCTTTACGGTCCCTTCCAACCCAAACCACTCTATCATTCTGTGTAAGCATCTGGGTGGGATTGCAGAGTGTTTTCCCAGTACCTTCCTCTGGCTTGTAGCTTTGGTGTCAGCGTTTTGTCCTGCTGCTTTTAACACTGTGGTAATAAAATGGCAGAGACGTAGTCTGGATAGTTAAAGTATTTAATTTTTGTGTTAAGAAAACTATTTAAATATTCATATCTTTCCTCTTGGGTATTGCTCACAGCTTTGCCTGTAAGCATTTGGACTCAGATAAACGCTGCTGGAAAAAAAGAAAAACATTTATCTTTACCATTAACACCCCATTTCCACTGGACATTTGCAGTGCAGGACCGAGCAAAATTTATCCTCTATTTGTTCTGGGAGGTGATGAGCCTGTGAAAGAGCCAGTCGAGAGGAAAGCGTTGAGGACGGAAGGAAAGTTTCTCCATATATTCTACTTGGGGGTGAAACCGGAGGAACTAGCACACATCTATCAGTCTTTAGTGACCAGGACAGGAGGTGGTCACTTTTTAAAACTGCATGGCATTTCTGGGGCTAGGAAAAGAGGAATTGCAAACCTGCTTTATTTCTGTTGGCTTTTTTTTTACTGGTTGAGTTGGAGTAGAGGGAATAGGCTGAAACATTCTGTGGGTGTTTACTTGAAATCTGAAGAGATTTATTAAGTTAATGTCATCATATCCCATTTTGTGTGGCTGCTGATGGTTTCAGCCTGACAAATTTTCTTACTCTTTCTTTGTCTCATTGCTGTTTTCTTGTTATCCTAAAATGCCTCCTTGCCTTTCAAACAGCAGCTTTTGCTCGTTGTACACAGAATCACAGAATTGTCATGGCTGGAAAGGACCTCTGAGATCTCCAAATCCAACCATGCACATACTAAAACCCCCTACAATCTCAGCCACTAGAACATGTCCTGAAGTGCCATGTCTGCATGTTTCTTAAATACCTCCAGGGATGGTGACTCCACCACAGGCTGTTTCAGTGCCTGACCACTCTTCCAGTAGAGTCATTCTTCCTAGTATCTAGCCCGAACCTCCCCTGTCCCAGCTTCAGACCCTTTCCTCTGGTCCCATCATTATTCCCTTGGGAGAAGAGGCCAGCACCCACCTATCTACAACCCCCTTCCAGGTAGCTAT
>VXBW01002010.1:64388-82189 GCA_013400375.1 Thinocorus orbignyianus | reverse complement strand
ACCCCAGCACCTCAGTGTCCTTGTGGTGAGGGTCCTAGAGCTGAACACAGCCCTCGAGGTGAGGCCTCACCAGTGCCCAGGACAGAGGCACCATCACTCCCCTGCTCCTGCTGGCCACGCTGTTCCTGATCCAGGCCAGGATGCTGTTGGCCTTCTTGGCCACCTGGGCACACTGCTGGCTCATGTAAAGCTGGCTGTCCACCCCCACCCCTAGGTCTTTTTCTACTGGCCAGCTCTCTGGCCACTCTTCCCCAAGCATGTAGCACTGCATGGGGTTGTTGTGACCAAAATGCACAGAGAAGGCAAAAATTCTTGTGTGCAAGAGGAGGACAGAGGCCTCCTCCTTTGTATTTTCACCAAGACCCTTCCTTAAGCCCACGCTTAATGGGGACATGTCTCGTGTCCCCACAGGTGAGGTATAAAGAGGTCCTTCCTCTCCACTGTATGGTACTGCAGCTGGTCACTGCCTTCCTGCTCCTGCTTCTGCTTTTGGGGTTGAGAAGTTGTGAGGCAGGTTTGGGAATGAGTGAGCTCCCAGCACTGGGGCAGCACACAGAGTGTTCATAGGAACTGCTTGTTCTCACCCAGGGTCAGATCCTTCTGTTGCAATTTAGGTGGTTTTGTGACTCCTGTCACTGCTGGCGAAGTATCCCAGAGTCATTTAAACCATTAATCCTCCCAAAGCACTTGGCAGATGAAGCAGTGCTATTAGAAGGTCAAGAGGGAAAAGGAACTGCTGGAGAGGGTACAGCAATGGGCTAGGAAGATGGTGAGGGGCCTGGAGCATCTCTCTGGTGAGGAAAGGCTTGGGTCTTTTGAGTCTGGAGAAAAGAAGGCTGACGGGGGATCTGATCAATGTCTAGAAATACTTCAAGGGTCAGTGTCAGGAGGATGGTGCCAGTCTATTTCCAGTGATGCCCAGTGACAGGACATGAGGGCACAAACTGGAGCATACAAAGTTCCATCTCAACACAAGGAGGAACTTCTTCCCTTTGAGGGTGTCAGAGCCCTGGCAGAGGCTGCCCAGAGAGGTGGTGGAGTTACCATCTCTGGAGACATTCAAACCCCGCCTGGAGACGTTCCTGTGCAACCTGCTCTGGTTGACCCTGCTCTTGCAGGGGGGTTGGACTAGATGTTCTCCAGAGGTCCCCTCCAGCCCCTGCCAGTCTGTGATTCTGTGATTATTCTTGCTTTAGCGCTGATGAAAGGAGGCCTGGGGAGACACACATGGAGTCCAGTAGTAAAACAGGTATTGAACCCAGACTTCCTGACTCCTAGGCCAGCATCCCAGCAACCAGCACGACTCTTTAACTCTTTTAATTGGTTACTTGTAAATAAACCATTTTAGTTGCTTTGGCCTTTCAGTGCCCTTCTCCAGGCTCGTGTGTTGACATGCTCCATGCCATTTTCTGTTGGCACTCACCTTGCTCCTCCTGTGGTCCAGGACAGGTTTCCCGGATCAAAATGATGTTGATTGGAATGGGTTTTCTTTCCTCTTCCATTGAATAACTAGTCCAGCTCTCCATCATGCAACTCGCTGAGTTACTAGCTTCTTTTCAGTAGTTTTATTTATATTTTTCTGTCTTTTTCTGTTATGGAATGCAGACCAGCAGTTAAATCTTCTACCGTATTAAGTTTTGTCTGAAATGGTTAGTGAAGAGGAAAATAAGGGAAGGAGGAGCTGCAGGAGCAGGAAGGCTGGCCTGTGCTGTAACCTGGCTTTCTGGGAGCTGTCTTTCATAGATTTTTTTTTCTTTTTTCCCCTTCTGAGCTCCACGTTTGCAGAGCTTTAGTCTGAGTTTTGTTCAAAGCCGTCAGCGCTGTCGTACGGCACTACAAATCAAACCCCGCATCCTTGAACGCTCCCTGTGCTCACGTGTCGGACGTACCTATTGATGGCCACAGATTTATGCCAAAGCAGAGGAGAACAGCTTTTGCTCCTCAGTTCAGCTTTGATAGAAGCTTGACTAATGACTGCAGGGTCTGGGCCATTGAGAAAATCCCTGTGAGAGTGAATGCCAGTTTGCTAATTGGGGAAGAATCTGATTTTTCCCCAGTTCCTCTATGATCTACAGTGTCTTCTCCTAGAGAAGAAGCTTTTTTTTGGGTGCATTTTAAGTGGGTGAAGGGCTTTGTAGTGCATCACAATTCCTCAGTAGTTTGGTTTGATCTGCTTTATGTGAGTTCTGCTGTGTGGTCTCTGTTTTAATTACTGCCTCTGTGTTTTTCCCCTCCCGTTAAGATAACTTTCAAGATCAGATGAAGCGGGAACTGGCTTACAGAGAAGAAATGGTGCAGCAGCTTCAAATTGTAAGTTTGCCTTCTCTGCTAAAAACATTACAAGCTGTCACTTTTATGTTTTTTAAATGCTCTCCTCAAACTTTTCCTTTGTGAGCCGTGCAGATGTACTGTTACTGAGCTTATTACCTTACACTTCACAAGACATAAGCACACAGTTCTCGGCTGGTTTAGAGTCTCATTACCTGGAGATTTACTTCCCTACAGTAACCAGATGGGTCTTCATGTTTCACCTGAACAAAATGTGTTGACTCAACCCTGGGCCGTGCTTCTTTGCAGAGAAACAGGAGGACTCAGTCACTAAACCTTAAGTAGTTACATGTTTCTGCCTTGTACAACTTCCCGAGGGGTGCATTTCAGCCCTCAACAGGGAATTGGTTCAAGGCCAACGTCATCACTGGCACATAAAGCATAGGATGTGTGGTTTTTTTTCCCAAATTTCAGCCCCTGGAAGAAGTGCTTGACTCAGCAGTAAAGGATCGAGTTGCCAAAGCATAGTTCTGGGCAGGCACACGTTGCTGGTCGGTCTCTTGCTTGTTGTTTTAAAACCAGGAGGGATTTTGCCTGTGTGTGTGTGTTGGTGCAACTTTAGATCGTTGCATACAACTGTGCTGCTTTGAAAACTTCATGTAATTAATGCAGGGGGTGGAGTATGTGAAGCTGTTTCTTACTCAGGTGCTGCTGCTTAGCATGGTTTAACGAGCAGGGCATCAAGGTATGGCAGACTATCAGCTAATTTTGTTTTGGTGCTTTTTGTGTGATTGGCCTGACAGGATTCAGCAGGATTATTTTGAGCTGGCCTTGCCAAATATCCCCACTTGCCTGAATCAGCCCCGTGCTCCAGCATCAAAATTTTCCTTGTGCTTGTCAAGTGTGGAGAAGGCGTTGTCCAGCCTTCTGGTACTGTCATTTTCTAATGGATGAGTTAGGACATAAAAATAAAGCTGAAGGCCAGGATTATCAAACTTGTACATTTATGTTTAGAGGCGTTTAGGAGTGGCCTTATTTTTAGAGCTGCCCGAACATTCCTGCTCCCTGTTCCTGCTGACTTCAGAGATTTCAATGAGAGATGGAGGGTGCTTGAAGGAGGTTGTTTATGGAGGAAATTCAAGCTCAGAACATCTTTGGAGATTTTTTAGCTGCTGGTCTCCGCTCTTCTCCTTTAGTGTGTTCCCCTTTGTCTCCCGGTGGCAGACAGGGAGTTTGGCTTGATCTGTGAATTACGTTGTCACGGAGGAAGGTAATTGGGATGTCATCCTGAAAAGTACCTCCCCTGCTGCTTTTGACTCCGGGCAGGTCACCTGTCTGATTCCTGATCCAAAGCACGTTTGTGGGCCTCTGTTCAGCCTGTATCTCCTGTGTCAGCTGAACTCGGAGCCAGCTCCCTCTCCCTCCCAGGGAGAGAACGGATCATCCCTGCCTTTTGCTTTGAAGTTTTTTTCTGAAACTGGGTGTCCCAGACCTCCAGCAAACCAGCTGTGGTGCTTTTTGGGATTTACAAGAAACGGAGAAATCACAAAGTTCAGCCTAGTGCTTTTTCTCAGGCAGGGAAAGAAACACGATCGTGTAACTCACACCCCTTTCACTTACTGCTGCTTGCTGCAGAAGGACTAATAGTCATTTAATCATTAAACAGAGCTGCCTGAATGGACTTACAGAGACTGGTTTCAGCATTTAATGTGCTGCACCAACAATTCAGGACCTCTTCACTCACTGTGGCTGCTTGAGTTTAATTATTATTAGTCATCAGTCAGTCTTAATGCTTTATCCTCCCTGATAAAAGGACGTTTGCATATGAGGAATGGAGAGTGCTGCAAAAACAAGTGTGTGTTGAAGCTGGGTGAAGAAATCTTGATGTTTGGGTTGATACCTGAAATGGAGTCAGCACTTTCCATGTGATCATCCCTGCAGTTACTGTAATTCCTTCGTGTGAATGTATTTTGTGTGCTTACATCTAGAATCGAGGTTAATGAGCTGAACGTGGCAACGATAGAGCTCCTTTGGCCTTCTTGGGTGGTGGCATGGAGGAGTGAAATTTTGTGCTGCAGAATACACAGAAAGCGTCGTCACTCNTTTACGAACACTATAAATGCATAGAGCCAGGTTTTTTGACTCTTCTCACCACTGAAGGAATATACAACATAAATTACTCCTTTCTGAAGGCTTGTGCGTGATCGTTCTCGTTAAGGCATCTCTCCTAACAGTGGGTACTGGAGGCAGGTTTTGCCCTAACGATGCTTTCCCTCACCCTGAACTGGAATTCCTCAGGCTGCATAACTGAGTAGTTAGACTTTTAAATCAACTAATGTGTCATAAACATCTGGACTACACCAAGCTGAAATAATNGGACTTACAGAGACTGGTTTCAGCATTTAATGTGCTGCACCAACAATTCAGGACCTCTTCACTCACTGTGGCTGCTTGAGTTTAATTATTATTAGTCATCAGTCAGTCTTAATGCTTTATCCTCCCTGATAAAAGGACGTTTGCATATGAGGAATGGAGAGTGCTGCAAAAACAAGTGTGTGTTGAAGCTGGGTGAAGAAATCTTGATGTTTGGGTTGATACCTGAAATGGAGTCAGCACTTTCCATGTGATCATCCCTGCAGTTACTGTAATTCCTTCGTGTGAATGTATTTTGTGTGCTTACATCTAGAATCGAGGTTAATGAGCTGAACGTGGCAACGATAGAGCTCCTTTGGCCTTCTTGGGTGGTGGCATGGAGGAGTGAAATTTTGTGCTGCAGAATACACAGAAAGCGTCGTCACTCTTGATTATTTTTTGTTTGTTTGTTTGTTTTTGTTGTTTTGGTTTCAGCAGGTAGGTTATTTTGGGTTTGTACATACCCGGGGCACTGTACTATTGCTTTAAGGGGGCTGCCCACGGCTAATACTCTTGTTGACATAGAAGTGCAAAGAGAAAACTGGGAGTGTTTAATACCTACTCAGATTTTTATTTTACATGCAGCTTCATAGGTGTATACGTTTGTAGGATTAAGCTTAAAATTACCCGGTACAACTGGCCTCAAAATATGGCTTAANGGAGAGGACCCCTTGAAGGTAGTACTTTGTGCCCAGCGCTGAACATACCTCTTTTTCTGCCGGTTCTTGGGTGACATTGTGAAGCTGCAATGCGGAGGGTGATGCTGGGCCACCACAGGGTGGGTGACAGCTCGGGGGCGAGGGGGGGACACGCCAGCGTGGGCTGCGGCTGCCCTCTGCCGCTCCCCGGCCGGCAGTGCATCCTCGGCTGCTGCCGGGGATGGGGCTTGAGAGTCTTCATTAACAGCCTCACTTAAGGCAGTGTTTAATCAATGGGCTTTTACTTTAATGCTTTGTCCTCTCCAGATTGTAAAACAATTATTTTATGGCTTCCTGAAAGTCAGGAGGAAGCCTCAAATCGTTGGGAAAACGAGGAGGTGGGTCCTGTTCTCTTACATCCTCTGCGATGGGTTTTAACTTCTTTGGGTATAACCTGGAGCAGTGAGATGCTGTGTGGCTGTCAGCAGTTTCTGTTGAGAAGTTGCTCAGAGTGTCTTGAGCAGCTGTGAGGAGATACCACAAGCTGTTTGTACCAGGCTCTTGACCAACCAATTGTCATATTTAACAAGAAAACGGATCTTAAATCACTGAATGCACTTCTCTCTTCTTCCTCTTCCAAAGTGCTGTCTCCCAGATTGGCTAAGTGCAGTGCAGGTACTTGGAGATCACATGAAAAATACAGATTTTTACGTATGGATTCAGGCATGGATCATCTGCCTTCTCTTATTAAGCTGTACTCAAAGGGCTGCTGGGGTAAATTCTGTGGTACAGCCTCAGAAGTGCTCACCTGCCTTTAGAGTTGTGGGGGTTTGTTCATTTTGACCAGAATTCATCTGTTGGGACAGCCCAGGCAGCCCAACAAAGTACTGAGTACCGTGTTTCTGCACCTGCCTGATACTGTTTCCTGAGCATCAATGTTGGTAGATCAAATTTAAAAAGCATGAACTTTCTCCGTAGCTGCCTGGTGGGAGAAAAAGATCAGAAGCAGCTTTCCCAGCATGATGGTTCTCCTCCTTTTGTGATTTGGTGAACCCTTCTAAAACATCACCACGGAGAAGCAGAGCACCATGCAGCACATCTAAGCTCCTGCAAACAGGCTGGTTTTTCTGAATTTCCTTCCTTCCTTCCTTCGTTTCCTCTTAATTTTCTACCAAACAGGTAGTTGGTAGGTACCTGGGAAGTGCCAACCACAGTTGTAACCTCTTCATGGAGAAAAGTGTTCCTCACCCTGCCTTTATGGTTTAGATAACTAAAATCAGGTAGTCATCAGTCCCACTAATTGCATGATGAGGTGGAAGGCAGCAGGTCTCTGAGATGTTAGAAACTTGTCTTTCCAGCTGAGGGGGAAAGTGTTGTTTTGATTTTGTTTGGGATTTTTAAATTTATTTATACTCCCATGAACTGACTTCCACCTGACATTGGGCTGATAATAATGTTTAGGGCTCAGAACTGGGGCCAAGTGGAATTTCTCTGATGTTTTATGGCCTTTTGCTATCACTGCTGGTTTGAAGCAACCCTGTTCTTCAGAGGTGGGCAATAAAATAAATCAGCAACTATCTACCTGCAGAACTGATTTCTATCTCTGCACTGTCTTTCACCCTGAGCTTTAAAGATTCACAAGGAGTGTTTAAAAGAAGAAAAAAATCCACCATGTGGTAATATTGGTAGATCTTCAGAGGTATGAGATCATGTTCCTCTGGGTCCTGCTGTAATTAAGAAAAGCACCAGTAGGTTTAATTCCTATTTTAGGTTGTATGTGGAAAGTAGGTGCTTTGTACAACTGATGTGTTCATTGCACAAACAAGGAATATGCACATTTTTTTTGTGTGCAGAGACCTTGGTTGCTGTACGCCTGTCACTCCAGAAAGTGGAAATAGGACATAGCAGTGCTTTGGTGGGACTTCTGGTTTGGTCCTCTGCTCAGAGTGGTCCAGCTGGATTGATTGACCTTGACAAGAAGATTCCAGGCAGACATTAGGTCAGCAGAATGGCTCTTGGCTTTCTTGAGCTGCATCTTGTGCCTGTCCACTGACACCCAGATAATAACAGGTAAAAGAGAGTTTCTGGGACTCTGTGTCTTGCAGACCCCAAGGCAAATGTCAGTACCTTGCCCACCCACAGATCAGAGACATGTTTATATTTTTTCTCATTAATTTATTCTTCTGTTCTGCATGTCCTGTTATCTTGTTTGGGTTATGGGGGAGTTCCCAGATTTAGTGGTACAAATTGGGAATACGTCCTTTTGAGGCCAAAAGTGTCAATGCCTAACTATATACAGAAAAGTGAGCTAAAAGGTACCATTTTCAGTAGAATTTTGTCTGCTTTTTTAAGACAGGTGAGTGAAACTTGTACCTTGTATCTTCACCTGGGTACGCCTTGGTTTAATAGGATAGAGCTGTGCCTCTCTCTCCAGTGAATTCAAATGTTAAAGAAAAAAGTGCCCTGTGGAGTTAATGGTTATGGAAAACAAAAGTAAAAGCTTCCTTTCCTTTAGGATTTGCCAAAAATTTGATCAAAGATGGACACCCTTGTTCCAGGGACCCACAAGCCAGCCTCTGGTCTTACCTGTGTGCAGAATCCTTTTTCTATGGAGGAGTCTGGACTCGGCCCATGCAGCTAGAAATAATTTCACTGGGCAAAATAATGGAAGCTCACACTCTAGGGCGAGCCGTTGGCACTTCCCTTCCTCCTCTCCAGGCTCAGTGGATGCTTTTGCTTCTCCTTGATCCCACCTTTCATTCTATCCAGAAGCACCCTGTGTGCTCAGACTGTAGTTTCCCAGCTGCACATCTTCCTCCTTCCCTGTTGTAAATATTCTTCACATTGGGAAGGGCTGTCTTGACTGGGCAGTGTTCTGGCCAAGGTCTCAAGTGCACTCTCCAGTAATGAAAATTATTTAACTGATTACCTGTAGGTACACACCAGATAACAGTGTTTGGGGGTACTGAAGATTCCTCCTTTAAGAAACAGAAGTCAGGGTGATGTATCCCACTGAGAGATGGGATACAAGGGTGAAGTCCCCAGAAGAGGATGGTGTGTGGAAGCTTCTTGGATGTCCAAGCGTAGCAGGGATCAGACATGCACTTCAGAAATGAATCCCCAACCCTAATTGCTTCTTTCTGCTTTGGTTTGTGTTGTGGAGCAGGCTCAGAGCTTGCAAACTGGATTCCTCCTGGATGTGTTCTAGGAATGCTCCAGCTCTGAACGGGTGATCAGTTCCCAGGTGTGGAGTAGAACTGGTCTGAAGGGTGAATTGCAGTATGGACACTGAGTCTTTCTCCTGCACCCTACAGATCTGTTCCCATTGTGATGTATTTCCTATTAATGTGGAATTAGTAGTGAGAAACATCCTTTTTTTTGCTATTTAAAACCCCAACCTTTTGCATTTTTGTTACTGCCGGCAGGGATGTAGGCACTTTGATAAGGACCTTGTGTTGGATCCTCATGCCCGTTTGAGTGCTGATCCTGTCTTCATCATGGATGCACAAAAGGGGACTGTATTGTCATGAAGAGCCCTAAATGCTCTTCCAGCAAGAACTGGAGTTACCAAATGCTCTTCCAGTGACAAAAGTAGAAGATGACATCTAACTCATGAAGAAAGTAGTCATTTCCCCATCGAACATCCACCCCTCTCCCAGTTCCATTTATTACCAGGAGAACGGATCGACCAACAGGCATGGGAAAAAACGCTGATGTGCCAAATATAGCTGCAGAGAAGTGGATTAAGAACAGTTAATTTCTGGCAGAATGTCTTATCTAGGTCAGCACGGCTTGGGAGATGTCCTATATAACTGGCGGCCACGCAAACCAGTGGTGCCCGTTGGCCGCTGCGAGTGGGAGAGAGGAGGAGAGCAGCTGGTGGAGCATCACAGGTCTCAGCTGAAATGTGTTTTATTCAGGCAGTTTGTTTGGATCTTTTGGATCTAAACTATGCAAAGGGGTGGTCAGGTAAATGGTTTCTTTGCCTGCTCCTCTCCAGCTTTGAAAGCAGCTCAAGGTCTCGGTGGAGAGAAGAGCTCTGGTTTTTGGGGGGGAATCTGGGAGCAAGCTTCCTGATAGCTTTCAATATCTGTGAAGGGCAGGTTTTCTAAGAGTAGTCCCTGGATCCTGGGTCTTTTTAGGTCATCAGTGGTTTGATCTTCGCGTTTTTCCCTCTTCACATGGCTGTGGAGAGGGGCTGTGACCCTGTGAAAGGCTTCTGCTCTCGTTCAGCCACACAGCTCATCTTTGCAGATGCTTTTCATCAGATTGGCATCCTTTCCTAGGAGATGAAAGGGTTAGCTCCTAAACTGCAGATGCCCCTTTCTTCCCTCTCATCCTGAGCCTTCCCCGCTCTTTTCCATATGAAGGGAGGCAGGGATGGGGAGAGGGAGCACTGCAGATGCTGCACTTTCCACCAGCCCAGAGACACACTGAGCACAAATGTCCTCACATACTATGGGCATGATGCAATTAAAAACAAAACAGGGTTAAAACCAAACCAAAATCCAGTCCCTAAAGGGGACCTACAGGAAATCTGGAGAGGGACTCTTTGTCAGGGAGGGGAGTCATAGGACAAGGGGGAAGGGTTTTATATTGAAAGAGGGGAGGTTGAGATGAGATCTGGGGAAGAATTTCTGTGCTGTGAGGGTTGTGAGACCCTGTCCCAGGTTGCCCAGAGAAGCTGTGGCTGCCCCATCCCTGGAGGGGTTCAAGGCCAGGCTGGATGGGGCTTGGAGCAACCTGGTGTGGTGGTAGGTGTCCCTGTCCATGGCACCCAGGGCACTGGAAGCGGATGATCTTTAAGGTCCCTTCCAACTCCAACCATTCTATGATTCTATAAGAATGCATATTAGGTGTATGGTCAGTGGTCCTGGATGTAAATTCACATGCTTCTAATATGTTATGTGCATGGGGCAGGACGCTTGAACTCTCTGCATTTGCCTATCTGTTCTACGAAGATGGTGAGGGGCCTGGAACATCTCTCTGATGAGGAAAGGCTGAGGGATTTAGGTCTTTTGAGTCTGGAGAAGAGAAGACTGAGGGGGGATCTGATCAACACCTAGAAATACTTAAAGAGTGGGTGTCAGGAGGAAGGGGCCAGTCTTTTTTCAGTGATGCCCAGTGACAGGACAAGATGTAATGGGCACAAACCTGAACGTAAGAAGTTCCATCTAAACATGAGGAGGAACTTCTTTCCTTTTAAGGTGTCAGATCCCTGGAAGAGGCTGCCCAGAGAGGTGGTGGAGTCTCCTTCTCTAGAGATACTCAAGCCCTGCCTGGTCATGTTCCTGTGCAACCTGCTCCGGGTGGACCTGCTTTGGCAGGGGGTTGGAGGAGATGATCTCTAAAGGTCCCTTTCAACCACCACATTCTGAGACTCTGTGATTCCTTTTGTTGTTTGTGCTTGCCCCTATCTTCAGCCCAGCCTGTTGTGACTGTATTCTGGAGCCCCTGACAGCAGAAGCAGGTCACCT
Organism: Thinocorus orbignyianus; assembly: GCA_013400375.1. Classification (NCBI taxonomy): domain Eukaryota; kingdom Metazoa; phylum Chordata; class Aves; order Ciconiiformes; family Thinocoridae; genus Thinocorus; species Thinocorus orbignyianus. The sequence goes on along the minus strand of VXBW01002010.1, from coordinate 71,394 downwards.
CAGTGTGCAGCAGCACCTGGGAACATAGGGACATAGATTTTCTGATCCCAACCTGAATTCCTCCAACGGTCCTTCCAAAAGGCAGCAGAACAGTGAATTTGTCGTCACTTAGATTCCCAGCTATGGAGAAATCTCAGAGCAATTTAGTTCTGTTGCATTCTGAAGGCCCGGCGTTGCAAAAAGAGCGGCCCTGCACTGTATTCCCAGGAGCCAGTGAGCACATCATCCCACTCTGCTTCTAAATATAACACCGTTCCCTAATATGCCCATGTTCTCTGTTTTTCTTTAATTATTTGTTCCACTTCATTGGCTTCCCTCAGATCAGTGCAAGTCAGAGATAACTATTAGGAACTTTCTTAATTATGCTGGTATAAATGTAAGAAGTCTCGTACTCCCAACCTGTGCAGAGATGAGTGTGTGTGTTTCCTGCTCGGTCACAGCCACCTGATTTTTGTCATCTCACAGGCAGCAGAGTGGGTGGTGGCTTTATTTTTTGCTGCAAACAAAACCTCAGAAGACATTGGAGTTTAAGATCTATCTTGTTTTATTTTGGGTTGTTGCTGAAGCAGAAATAAAACAACATTCTTGCAGTTTTGTGAAGAGTTCAAGCCTGTAAGTTAAGGCACTGTTTCCTAAAATGATATATAAGGAGGCAGCCCCCGTCCCTCTTTCGTTCACAGGGATTCCAGGCTGGATGTTTCGTTAGCCAAGCATTGTTAAAGCAGCATCTTTGTTTCTGTGTCGTTGCAGATTCCCTATGCAGCAAGCTTGATCAGGAAAGAGAAGCTCGGTGCGCACCTCAGCAAAAGCTAAAGGTGAGCTTGGGGAAGGAGAGGCTTCATTTCTCTGCAGGCATGGCAAGAGTTAAGAGAATTACTCTCCGTTGACTGATTCTTGCTGGTTCTGGTCTGAAAGCTCTGCCTGTGGACATGTCCTGCTGTGGTCTCAGGCTGATAACTGAAACATCACAGGAATGATGAGGCTTTGCTGTGGTAGGACGTAGGGTTGAGGGTTGACCATCAGGTGAATCCAGGCCTCAGCACGTGCTTCTACTCTCTGGCTCTGGGAGGTGACGTCGAGGTCACGTACCTTCAGCAGAAGGAGGGAGAAGTCACAGTGCAGAGAATGGTTGCACACAGGCAGGTAGGGGTGGGGTTTTTCTGCCCTTGATGGAGCTTCTTCCAGCACCAGGAAAGAGCAGTGTGATTTGGGAGCTTTCCAGAGCCATACCAGCCCTGTCATCTGTGGTTGAGTCTCCTGCAGGTGCCCATTACTCCATTGCCCATGTGCAGCATCTTCCTTTTCAGAAGGGTTCAATCAGAAGAAAGACCTTCTCCATTGTCTGCATCCTGAGAGTTTGCAGTTTTGGGTGCTAAAGCCTTAATATTTAAATGACAATCTCTTTTATTTCCTGGTAAAACAAGAAGACTAGGGCTTGGAGACAGAGGGGTACAAAGCCAGTAGCCCTGCTGCTGTGTTGTGCCATGAAATCTGGCTTGTGGATTCACTGGAAAAACCCCTGAGGTGGAGTAGGTGGATATGAAAAATAAAGAGCTGTTCATACGCAGAGACACACAAGCATTCGAAAGAAGGTCTGGGGCGTCTGAGAAGGGTTGGATATTACCAGTGGTGGAGGTTTGCCTGAGCTGTGAAAGAAGCAGATACTTTAAAAATAAAAACATCAGGAGTTAAGTGTGGGGTAACCAGATAACGGGTATCCGTGGCCTGGAGCTCTGCCTGCTGAGATAAGGAGATTAATCTGAGCATCACATTGGTGTGTTTTGCCCTCTTGTGCCTACTTTCCTACCGACTGCCAGCCTGCTCCAGTTGAGCCCACATTAATCTGAGCACTGATTTAAAAGAAATTCAGCCATTCTAACATCCCCCATAAAGCAGCCTGCCTCCCCAGATGGGAAGCAGCGGGTCCTGCCCCCAGCTCCTTGTCCAAAGCTCTGATTTCCAATAAAAACCTGCCTGAGGACGGCGGCGGCGGGTGAAGGGCACCGTTTGTTGCCAGCCTCAGGTTTTCACCAGCCGAAAAGCCCTGAGAGGAGGTGCTGGCATCACAGTGATGAGCATTGCCTGCTTATTTGCTGGGAGCTTGAAGGATGGATGCGTTTCTCACGCTGGTTTTGCTTCCAGTGGCACAGCCATCCCTGCAGACAGCGGGGATTTGGCTAAGTGGGCCCTAGCGCCTTTGAGAGATTAGTTGTTACTTAACTGCTAAGCTAAACCAGTCAAGCAGAGAATCACAACTGCCTTGCTCAGAAGCAATTTCAGATTCTCAGCGTGGCAAGCAGAGAAGAGTTGCCTCAAGAAGAAATGTGCACTGCCTACGTCCCAGTTCAAGGAGGACAGGGAACTGCTAGAGAGGGTCCAGCAGAGTCCGTCGAGGGGATGGAGCATCTCTCTGATGAGGAAAGTCCAAGATACCTGGGGCTGCTCAGCCTGGAGAAGAGAAGATGGAGAGGGGACCTCATTAATGCTGAGCAATATCTAAAGGGTGGGTGGCAGGAGGACAGGGCCAGACTCTTCTCAGTGGTGCCCAGTGACAGGACAAGGGGCAGCAGGCACAAGCTGGAACACGGGAAATTCCATCTCATAATGAGGAGGAACTTCTTTCCTTTGAGAGTGTCAGAGCCCTGGAAGAGGCTGCGCAGAAAGGTGGTGGAGTTTCCATCTCTGGAGACATTCAGATCCCACCTGGACACATCCCTGTGCATCCTGTTCTAGTTGATGGTCATCCATGGTCCAGATGGTCTCCAGAGGTCCCTTCTAACCCCAGCCATTCCATGATTCTGTGATCTATCACCCACACAATACCCCAAGGGGGTAAAGACCCTGCACGTTGCAGAGCAACCCCTCAATGCTCTGCATTTCTCACCAGTCCTTTGCTCTTGGGCTCTGTGTTCCTTTCTGCAGGAGGAGTTGTTGTCTTTAGTTGTACTTTGGTCAGTTACAGTTTGCTTTTCATCTTCAACGTGAATATTTCCACGTGACTCTACAGATAGTAATTAGCAAAGTTTCAGAGTGGGGTTCTGCAGGGGGTGACTTGTGCATATTCCTTTTTCAAGGTGTACACATCAATGTAATTCTGTGCGTAAAGAAATCTCAAACTTCGTGTTGGTAACACTTTCTCTCTTGTTTTTCTTTTTGTTTTTGTGTTTTTTTCATTCCTAGAATCACAGGATCTGTTGCAGTTATAAGCCACTGCTCAGAAACCTGACTTGTACAAAGACTGAAAATGGAACGTCTTGGGGATTTAAAAAAAAAAAACAAAAAAACAAGCAAATTACCTGGGTTCCTCGGAACCCAAGGACAAGTGACCTCAAAGCATCATGGACAACCATGTAAAATAGAATGTAGCAGCCATTTATTAGTAAAAACAGAACAACAACAGAAAAAAAAAAGTATAAAAAAAAAAAAATGCCTGTCCTGGATCTTTTTTGGTGGTACCAAAGTTTAAGTCTTTGTGTTTTTAGAAGGACCTCCTGAACTTGATAGAGAAAATGCTTTCAGTGGATCATCCAGACGAGCTGGGAAAGGGGGATCAACGCCACAGGCACTGACGACATCTGCCAGTTCATCTTTTGCTTTTTGAGTAGCAGTTGCTTTGCAGAAAAGAAATGAGCCTCTCACCAGATGGGCAAGAACCACGCTTGGATGGATGGATGGATGGATGCATGGATGGATGGATGGATGGATGGATGGATGGTTGGATGGTTGGATGGAGCAGCATTAGCCATACACAAGTGCTTTCTAAAAGCAGAGTGGAAATTCTCACGCCCCTCTCCCCTTGGCCCTTTTCCTCCTCCGGTATTTTGCCTGCTGTATGAATTAAGATTGTACTCCTCTGGAAATATTTTACAATTTAATATTGAGTGTAATTAAGAATATAATCACTGTTATCAAAAAAAAAAGGTATTTAACTCTGTTGTAGTTTCTTTATCATTCATGTGGAAAAAAAAAAAGTCTATAATAAAAAAAAAAAAAAAAAGAAAACTATGAGATAATAGTCGAGCTTCCCTGTAATTTAATGCTGTGCTTATCCATTAAACAAAAGAACCAGGAATTGCATCCTTGAGAATATCTTTTTAGAAGTATTTGAATTCACAAACAAGGTGTTTGTACTTCGTGGCAGAAATCCTTTCTTTAGAAAACCTTTGGAAGTAGATTTTTGGAATTTCAGGAAGTGCTTTGTGGATCCAGAGACATAAAGGGAGGCCTTTGCCTTTTGAAGACCACAGGCGTAGTTTTCCAGCTCTTTTCCTGATGAAGAGCAACAGTTGTGAGGGATTTCCCGAGTGGAATTTGTCTTCGTGCCCGCGGTCTCAGTCCCAAGCACGGTGTCACCCCTGAGCTCACTGCTGTGGAGAAGATGAAGCCAGAAGATACGGCACCACCAGAAAGGGCTTTCATTTGGATGTATCGTGGAGTTCCCCTCTTGATATTCCCAGCAAACCCCTGGGATACTTAAATCCGCTGGTTTACAGTTCCTTGGTGCAGCTTGACAGATGCAGAAGGACGGGGAGGAAGGACACAGCCTGGTCTCATGCCCTTCCATCCGTAGTTTGCTCCTGCAGGAGGTGAGCTGACGAGATTCAAACCCAAGGCTCGTTTGGCTGGCAGCGTTAGGGCTGGTGTAGTGTGGAACAAAGATCAGTGGAAGCACCAGAAAAGCTGGATGGGGTCCGACCAAAAGTTAACCTGTGCCAGTTCCCAACAGCAGGTGAAATCAGACACTGTCTAAAAGCACGCAGGCAGTTAAGGGTTACCTTCCCAGAGTGTTGTTTCAGCATCTAACGATCTTCATCTCAGGGCTCTTCAGATCTAGACACCATGTCTTGTTGTTAATAACCCTCGATGGACTTTTTTTTCTATCCCTCTTCCATGAATTCATCCAGTGACTTTAAAACCAAGGCCCATTTTTAGCAACTAAGGGCATCCTGTGGCAAGAAGTTCTGTGGCTTAAATACAGGTCGTGAGGGAAAAAACCATCCCACTCCAGCTTCTGATGTTTGGAGCTGCCATCTTCTAGCCTCATTTTATGCCCTGGGCTTCTTTTACAGGCTGAGATCAGTTGCTGGTTGACAACTGGCCATCCCTGTCCAGCACAACGTGCCAGTTGTGGTCTCCTGGACATCTGTTGAGCCTTTTTGGGTGTCTTTTTTCCCAGGTTAGAGAGTCTCAGTCATCCCTCCAGCAGACATGGTGCCACAGCTTTGCAGCCTTCACGTACCTTGTCCTGATCAGCTCTGTCCTTTTCTGAGGTGGAGAATGAGCTTTGTAGAGTACTCAGGAGATGATGTAGATGATAGTACAGAATGACATCATACTTTCTTGTGATGAATGAACTCAGCTGCAGCGCGGTGGGGGAAACATCTCACCACTATAGATCAGAAATTTTGCCCAGACATCAAGCAATCCCGTTGCTCGTTATGAAATTACTGCTCTGATGGCTTCTGAGTGCTGGAGCTCCTGGATGTGGTCAGCCATCCAGAGGAACCCGTTCACCCTCACCTTTTGAGAACCAGGCCCAGGAGAAGACAGGGAGGATCTACAGCGGATTTGTTTGTTGTCTACTCCCCACTTGGACCATCATCTTCCCTGGTGACTTCCCCCAGCAAGTACATACATTGTGGAAGGCATCAAACCTGTGTTAGATGTTCAGGAATGAATGGAAATGCAAGTCAAGTCTTTCAAATGGAAGATGCAAGCATGAAACATCCAATTAAACCTTGGCTGACCATGCTAAAATTCCCAGTCGTGGAAAACGCCACTGGGAACGGGTGGAAACTGGTTGACAGTTTATGTTAAGATCCACCAGATGTCTCAGGATTGAGCGTGAATGAATTAAAAAAGCACGCCGATAAAGCTGAAGAACGTGATGATGGGAAACAAACACAGGGCGGCCGCTGCCTGAACGGATCTGCCCGGGCAAAACATCCAAGGAAGTTTCTTATCACCCTCGTTGTTTGCCTTCCTCTTGTGACTGAGTTTGCACAAGTTAAAGCCATGAGGAACCCATCAAGCTCTCCCGTTCCACAGGCTCAGCCCTCAACTTCTCCACCAGCTGGCATCAAAAAAAGAGGGGAAAAAGAAAAGATACTGGTAGATTTACGGACGGTTGCTGTGTCTACACTAACTTGAACTCACCTAAATCCTTGCAGTGGTTGTGCTTGAGGCCACCCATGTCCCCAAGGAGCCCATCCCAGCACGGGTGGAGCATCATCCCAGGCTTTTCCCCAGGGTCACCCTGAGCTGGAAGGTGCGGGACCAGCTCTACGGTGCCACGGGGGAAGGGTCCCAGCTGTGGTTAATTGGCTGGCGAGAGGGCAGCCCGTGCTGTTGCTGTCCTTAATAGAAACTTAACGTGGTGTTAATGAGGAAAACAAACATTTGGGCTTCTCTCACACGTGATGTGCTGCTTGTTGACACCTCTGATAAGCCGGGGCAGTTGCGTAGTTGGCCAGATGTCACCTCTACGGCTCTTATCACAAAAGAGGTGAAAGGTAACAGCGGTGTTACAGATCTTCCTTTCGGCTTTTCTTACACCAAAATCCCTTGAGAATGGCATAAAAAACCCCAAACCACCCAGAAAAGGCTACACACAGCTGCGATTTTTCTTTTCCCGAGTGCTTGAATGAACAATAAATAGATTGTAAAAATTCATTAGCGACCCACAGTCCTTTATTTACACACACACACACACACGCAGTGGTTGGGTTTCCACAAGTTTGCCTCAGCAATGTCTCCAAAATGAGCTCTGTCCTTCAGACGTAGTGGTGGTGCTTCTCCAGGACTTAGGACTTTACATTTCCCTCAGATATTTTGGCACGGTTATTGAGGTCAGTGAAGAAGTGCACCAGGGAAAAGCATGGAGGGGTGTGATTTCCACTACTTGAATCATAGAATCGTAGAATCACAGAATGGTCAGAGTTGGAAGGGACCTGAAAGATCATCAAGTTCCAACCCCCCTGCCATGGGCAGGGACACCTCTCCCTAG
>VXBW01002010.1:38068-48601 GCA_013400375.1 Thinocorus orbignyianus | reverse complement strand
CAGGTTGCTCCAAGCCCCATCCAGCCTGGCCTTGAACCCCTCCAGGGATGGGGCAGCCACAGCTTCTCTGGGCAACCTGGGACAGGGTCTCACCACCCTCACAGCAAAGAATCTTCTCCTAAGATCTCATCTAAATCTCCCCTCTTCCAATTTAAAACCATTATCCCTTGTCCTGTCACTCCACTCCCTGACCAAGAGTCCCTCTCCAGCTCTCCTGGAGCTCCCTTCAGATCCTTGAAGGCTGCTCTGAGGTCTCCCTGGAGCCTTCTCTTCTCCATCCCCAGCTCTCTCAGCCTGTCCTCACAGGAGAGGTGCTCCAGCCCTCTAATCATCTTGGTGACCCTCTGCTGGACCCATTCCACCAAGTCCGTGTCCATTCTGTGTTGAGGACTCCAGAGCTGGACATAGGGCTCCAGGTGGGGTCTCACAAGCATCTTCACACCTGCAATCCCGTGGTGAAGATCCCCAAAGTTGGACCCTACTCATCTTTCCAAAGACAACAAACAAACCCCTGCAAAAACACAGAAAAAGCTGCCTCAGCAGCAAAGGTCTATGAAACAAAGAAGAAAAATATTCATGATCCCAGGTTTCCCAGTTCCATCCCCTCTGGAGATTCCTGGCTTCCCCAAATCAGGCTGAGATTGGATTTTTGGCTGGAGCGCAGAGAGTTATCCCATTTTCCCACTCCCCTGTAGGATTCAGCGAGGAGGGATATTGCCGGGGGTGGATTTGGGTTGTTTTCTCCCTTTTCTGAGCAGCAGCTGGAAGAGGAGAAGACAGAGGTGGGGACTGAGGGGTCCAGCCACTTCTTGGTCCCAGGTGACTCTGGAAAAACTCCAATCTCATGCAAGTGGGAAGAGCCAGATAAACTCATTCATTTCTCTGGCAGCCTGGGAGCAGCAGAGTATTTAAAAGGCAAAGAGTTTCCTTTACAGAAGCATCAATCCTGTCCATTCAAAGGTTTAACAATTTTCAGTATATTGTTTTAAAACCAGATCTTGAAACAAAGCAAATTTGTAGGGGTTATTTTTGTTTGTTTGTGGTTTGTTTTGGGTTTTTTTTAATGATGCTTGTGATAACCACCATTGAGGTAAATCACTCGTTAATATCACTGAGAGCATTCATAGCAGGCATGGTTTGGGGTGGTTTTTTTTTCTTTCTCACATCCCTGGTTGTTTTTGTGTGACACAGTGGGCTGGGGAAACGACCAAGGGATCGGAGGATTTGGAGAGGAACCGGGAATTAAAGCACAGCTAATGAACCTCATCCGCTCCATACGCACCGTGATGAGAGGTAAGGTGACCACCTCTTCTTTAAACAGTGCTGCCTGTAAAGTTTTGTTGCTGTGCTTTAATGAAGTTACATGAGAATTTTCACTCTTTTTACCAAAGAGCTGGTATTTAAGAGTCACAGAATAGTTAGAGTTGGAAGGGACTGTAAAGATCACCCAGTTCCAACCCCCCTGCCATGGGCAGGGACACCTCCCACCACACCAGGTTGCTCCAAGCCCCATCCAGCCTGGCCTTGAACCCGTCCAGGGATGGGGCAGCCACAGCTTCTCTGGGCAACCTGTTCCAGGGTCTCACCACCCTTACAGCAAAGAAGTTCTTCCCAAGATCTCATCTCAGTCTCCCCTCTTTCAGTGTCAAACCATTCCACTTCGNCTTGCACTTGATCTGGTTGAACTTTGTGAGGTTTGCAGTGGTGAAATTTCTGCTCAACATTTCCAATCTGTCTTCACATTCCTCTCTCCACGTGTGGGCTCTGCAGAGGCGGACACAGGTCCCAGCTAAGGTGCCCTCAGTCTGATAAAACATAAAACATTTCCTGACTCTGACTTGTGCTGCTGCTGCTGTGTCTTGTCTTCCCTTGGAGTTTGGGTGGAAGCTTAGTGATCAATCAGAGCATGCAATTAGCTTCACCTTGGCTAAATTCAATTGTATGTGAACTTCCTGGGGAGGGAAAGGTGATTTCCTGGGATTCCTAAAAATAAGCCAGGCTTACGTGGCTTAAAGGTGGGGGAGGAAAAAAAGATTCTTAATTTTTAAGCAACTTACAATTTTCTTAGTATAAAGTACTGCAAAAATTCTTCTTATAGGTGATGACAAAGGAGAATTAACAAATTTTACCTGTCTGGCTCGTCACAGAGTGGAAACTGATAACTTTTCTTCTAAATCACAGCAAAACCACAGATAGAAGCTGACTCTGAGGTGGCTTTCTATCATTTGGAGGAAGGTTTTTTTGGGTCAAAGATATAACGTATAGAAATATTTATGCAGTTGCTTCCTAACTTTTAGTATCCCAGGCTTTGATACTGGCTCCTTCTGCTAATTCTGATTTTTTTTTTTTTTTTTGTAAGAAAATTCAGTGAATTTTTACAATTTTGATTGATTTTGCTCCTGAAAAGGTAGTTTGACAGAACATCCTGTCTTGGGACTTTGTGATGTGCAGAAGAAAATGTTCACAATTGCTCTTTTCTTTCTTTCTTTTCTTTCCTACAGTGCCGTTAATAGTTGTGAACTCCATTACAATCGTCCTCCTTCTGTTGTTCGGTTGAAGGTAACCTGGTGAAAATCCATCTTGGACGCCCAAAGAAGCAAGAAGTTGCTAATCACCACCGCTCTTGAGTTTCCGGGGATCCAGCAGAGTTTAGCTGCCAGTTTTGACGTTCAGCTGAAAATTGTAATAAAGACACTCTTTCCATGTATCCTCTTTCCACATGTTCACGTTCACATTAAACGAGAGATGGGGATCGATGCCACGACGCTGTGAACACATGGGACTCCTGACAAGTTCTGTTGCCACCTGTCTTTGGCTTTGTCTGTCCCCAGTGAAGGTGTTGCGGTGACAGTCGACAGGACGCCGTTTTTTAACCGCCTCGTTACTCAGGGATGAGTTTCCTTCAGTGCACGTCGCGGTTTAATTTATAAATTAAGGAAAATGACAGTGCTTGTTTATTATTTTTTTTTCAATTTCAATAACAACACCATGCTCTGGGCTCTGAGAACACGATGTAACTTACTGGAGCCCGGTTGCGATACTAAGGGAAACAAACAAAACAAAGCTGGGTAAAATCCTGATTTGCTTCATTTCAGAAATCAAATTTTCCCAGTTTGGTCGAGAAGGGGATTTTTCTCTTGGTGTTCAATAAGACTTTCCAAATCCAAGAATGTTAGGTGCTGATGGTGAAGTAGGTAGAAAATAGGGGTGATTGCTATGCAAAAAAAAAAAATCTTCAAAAAGCTGTACGTAAAGCTGGGCAACTCTGTGTTAATTTAGACTAGCAGGTGATAATTAGCATTTACCATTTGTTACTGTTCTGTCAGAAGTTCTTATTAAAATGGGTGTTCAACTTCTTAACTTCGGTTAAAATTTGCAGTCTCTTCTATTACTCCCCCTTCCCTTGCCTCTCCGTCTTCATTAAAATAACAGTTTACTGAAAGTGAAAGTAGGGGGGGTATGACCTTGCAGTTCTGTTGCAGAGATGATCACTAATTGGTTTGGTACAGATTGTGCCCCAATTAAGGCTGCTGGCTTAGCTCCGATGTTGTGTAGCAAGTCTGGATTGAAGAAGGCTGATTCTCGTGACGTTTTTTTTCTTAAAAAGTTAGGAATCTTAAAAGTCTGTTCCTCTGCTGAAGTGTTGTAGCTTATTCTTAAAGAGGGGGAGGCCAAGGGAAACCTGGCAGTTTCATCCTTTTAAAAAAAAGCTTAGTTGATCCTCTCCTCTTCCAGCATCTTGATGACTAAAGCATAAGGTGTTGTGTACAAAGATAAATCTGTAAAACATGTAAATGGATTTAATCATCCTCAATTCCGGTGTTTTGCAGAGTGGAGTGTATCCAGGAGGAAAGTTTTCTGTTGTTTCCTTTCTTTTTATTTTTTCTTTTTTAGTGAAAACTTGTAAATAAATTCTGAATTTCTAAGTTAAGCACTCTCTTTCATAACTCGCTCTATATCTGAGTACAGTGGCAGTGTCTCAAAACTCAGCTTCATCCTGCTCCAGATACCAGAGTTACTGTTCTTACGTACTTCTTTTTTGGCTCTTCCCTGTGGCAGTCTTATCTTTTCGTGAGGAAGCTGTATTTTTGGTTTATTTAGCAAACCTGATGAGCCATGGTAATGTTGGCCAGAGGCAGGATAGGATCACGCGGGGCTTTAAAGTCTAGAGTAGCTACATCTGTCATAAAATACTTCTTTATAATCATCTTTTGTGTAATTCAGAGGTGACGAGGGTACAGTCTGGATTACTTCTTGTCATAAACCGGACAATATGTGCATGGAAGAGATAAAACATGGAGGGTGTGCAGGCCGCCTTGTATTTTTACCAACATTTTTCAAAAAAAGTGGTGGTTGATGTTTCCATTGCCTCAGAGGAGCATGGAATGGTGTGGAGCACAGCTTGCCTATCTTCTGTGAGGAGTATTAAAATACTAGTTCTTACTAAAGTAAAACCTAATACTAAAATTAAAGATTACACGCAGCAGCTTTAAAAACAGGCAAAGAGTGGTATTTTTTTTCTTTCCTTCCACTTTCCTGTCCTTTCTGAAAGGCTGAAGTTTGGACGAAGGTTGAAGTTTGAAGTTCGGCATGCAGCACATGGGCAGATCTCTTCAAAATCAAATTAGGCACGTGAAGTAAAAAAGAACAGCGGTTCTGCGCAGCAAGAATCCTGCATTTGAGGCAAAACTGGGATGTGTTAATACCTGGCCCGATGCAAAATAGTGACTCAGAGTGGGGCAGCGGCTGAAGATTCAGGTCTCCCAGGTAAAGAGCAGGGATGAGGGCAAAAGGGTAGGCAGCAAACAAGTGGAGAAAGGAGGGAAACAGACAAGGAATAACAACACTGTCACCGCCTCCTCACGTGGCTTTGAGCAGTTCTGTAGGGAATAAGTTCAAATGAGTTCTTTCCAGGAGAAGAGGAGGCTCCAGGGAAGCCCTATAGCAGCCTTCTAATACCTAAAGGGGGCTACAGGAGAAGGGGGGAGGGACTTTGGTCAGGGAGGGGAGCCACAGGAATGGTTTTAAACTGAAAGAGGAGAGACTGAGGTGAGATCTCCAGAAAAATTACTTGCTGTGAGGGTGGTGAGGCACTGGAACAGGTTGCCCAGAGAAGCTGTGGCTGCCCCATCCCTAAAGGGGTTCAAGGCCAGGCTGGATGGGGCTTGGAGCAACCTGGTGTGGTGGGAGGTGTCCCTGCCCATGGCAGGGGAATGGAAATGGATGATCTTTAAGGTCCCTTCCCATTCTAACTGTTCTCTGGTTCTAAGGATTTACTAATGTGCCTCTATTTCTTATGAAATCTTTACTGTGGTTGCTTAAAGCCCCACTGCAGCTACCCACACGTTCTCTACGTTGCCTCACCTGCTGGTGAGGCAACCAACAGCCAGAGAAGGGCCTCACAGCGGGGCTTACTACCGCCCCGGGGGCAAAGCGCAGACCTTATCAATTACACCTTGATCTTCACAACCTCCACGCACACCTCACCGGGCAGCTCCAGCTCCGGCTGGGGCATGAGATGGTGCATCAAAAGCAGCATGACCAGCAGGTCACGGGAGGTGATTCTCCCCCTCTGTGCTCTGAGCTCCTGAGACCCCACCTGGAGTCCTGTGTCCAGCTCTGGAGTCCTCAACAGAGAAAGGACATGGAACTGTTGGAACAGGTCCAGCGGAGGAAGATGATCAGAGGGCTGGAGCACCTCTGCTGTGAGGACAGGCTGAGGGAGCTGGGGCTGTGCAGCCTGGGGAAGAGAAGGCTCTGGGGAGACCTTGGAGCAGCCTTCCAGGATCTGAAGGGAGCTCCAGGAGAGCTGGAGAGGGACTCTTGGTCAGGAAGTGGATTTATAGGACAAGGGGTAATGGTTTTAAATTGGAAGAGGGGAGATTTAGATGAGATACTCGGGAGAACTTCTTTCCTGTGAGGGTGGTGAGGCACTGGAGGAGGTTGCCCAGAGAAGCTGTGGCTGCCCCATCCCTGGAGGGGTTCAAGGCCAGGCTGGATGGGGCTTTGAGCAACCTGGTCTGGTGGGAGGTGTCTCTGCCCATGGCAGGGGCTGGAAACAGATGATATTTAAGCTCCCTTCCAACTCTAACCATCCCATGACCCTCTGAGGGGGCCGCTCTCTGTCCGGGGCCTCCATGGCCTTCCCGCCCGCTGCCCTGAGGCCCCCGGGGCTGTCCGCCGCGGCCGCCTGTCTCCCGCCGCCTCGGCCCAGCCCTCCGCGCCGCTTCGGAAGGAGAGCCGAGCGCCGCCGCCTCAGCCCAGCGCACCGCGTCCCTCCTGGGGAGAGAGGAGCAGCACCGCCGCCATCCCGCTGCCGGAGCGCTGAGGCGGCGCTGAGGGTGCTGAGGCGCGGCGGGAGGCAGGTGAGTGCGGGGAAAATGGGGGGGAAGCCTCCCCTGCCGGGGAATGGACCGGCCCATCGCCCCGGTGTAAAGTAGCGGAGGCGGACGGTACCATCTGCTTGCCCGGGGTGTGTGTGTGGGGGTGTGTGGTGGATGTCGCCTCACGACTTTGCCCTCAGGGTGAGGGGGAGGGGAGGGAAGGGATGGCGGCCGGCCCTGAAGGGCGCTTGCAGCCACACAGGGAGGCCGTGCCGGCTCTCTGGGCCCCGCTACCCTCAACCGAGGCCGGGGCAGCCCTGCTGCCGTGTCCCGGGCCTTAGCGGTGGTTCCAGGCCTTGCTGCTGGGCCTGTGCCGGTCTCTGAGGGAAAGACTCTGGTCTTGCTGCTGGGCCTGTGCCCTTCTCTGAGGAAAAGGCCCCCCAAGGCTTCTTTCCCCATCGGTTCCCAGCCCCTTCTTGCGGCCTGGATGGCCTTCTGACCACCATGGGCCTGTTTTTTCAGTATCTGGAGTATTTCAGTATCTGAAATCCAGGAGAGCTGGAGAGGGACTCGTTGTCAGGAGGCATAGTGGCAGGACAAGGGGTAAGGGTTTTAAATTGGAAGAGGGGAGATTTAGATGAGATCTTGGGAAGAAATTCTCTACTGTGAGGGTGGTGAGACACTGGAACAGGTTGCCCAGAGAAGCTGTGGCTGCCCCATCCCTGGAGGGGTTCAAGGCCAGGCTGGATGGTGCTTGGAGCAATCTGGTCTGGTGGGAGGTGTCCCTGCCCATGGCAGGGATTTGGAACTGGATGATCTTTAAGATCCATCTAAGATCTATCAAACCATTCTATGATTCTAGGTTAAATCCAGGCTGGCACCCAGGCAACCAAACACTGAATATCCTGAGAGTTAGGGCCCCAGAACTGTGGGCTTCATCACCGTAGATTTCAGTTACAAAAATACAATTAACAATATCCAGTTCTGCAGACCATTTTGAGCTTTATAATCAGGGCGCTGTATCATCACTTAGTAGCAATTGTATTTATTTTTTACTTGAACGACGCCATTGGTGTCGATGGGACTTGCCAAAATGTGCTTGCTGAGGCCTTGAACCGGCAATACCAGACCTAACAATCCTCTCCCCAGCTCTCCTAGTTGTTTAGAGAATTTTTTGACACGCACAAATAAAGGCACTTAAAAAACAAATAACACCTGATTTCCATATATAGAGTCTTTGGGAAAATACCACCCCATCAATTATGTATTTTTTTTTAAACACTGCCTTTTATCTCTCTGTCTAAAGGGGCCCATTTAATACTGCGAGTAATGTTCTGAGTAATACCGGGCTTGGCACAAATGAGGCGCTTAACTGAGTTCCTTATTTTTATTATCCATTGTCTGCTAACCAGTTTTCTGTTGTTCCATTTATTTGCCTTTTCCCTGGGGAAGGAAGGATGGCAGCTCGGCGTGCGCTGAAAGCTGTCTTGGTGGATCTCAGCGGCACACTTCACGTTGAAGACTCAGCTGTGCCAGGCGCTCAGGAAGCTCTTAAAAGGCAAGCTACCTTTTTTTCCCCCCCCCCCAAATTTCCTCTGATAGGTTATGTCAGTGCTTGTTTGCACAAAGACCTTTCTTTAAGTAAATGGGCCTGAAGCTTCTGCCTTTTTTTATGCTGTCATGGATAAGCAAATATATGGCCAAAGTCTCCTTTTGTTACAGCAGTGTTAATTCCAAGAGAAATCAGCAAAGGGCCTAGATATTAAAGTTGCCATGTGTCACCTGAGCCCCTGCAGCTTTCTTAAGCTGCTCTCTAGGTCTTTTCTAGATAGAAAAAGACAATACTCAGGGTGTTTCTGCTAATTCATTTGGGACTACAGCCTTAGCCGAAGTGGAAAGTGGTTAAACTATCCTGAACTACCCTATTTACACCACAGTCACTTCAGCTGAGCTGTTTCACAGGGCTTTTGTTTAACTACAAGAATCTGACTGAGCCCTTGGTGGAATAACGGAGAGAATAACTTGGCCTAGAGAGCAAGGCATCCTTCGCAGAGTTCTCATTTCATTTGGCCTCTCAGCCAAGTTTTATTATTTTTAAAGTTCATTTCTGCTAGGTAAATTGAGCTTGGTCGTTTTGGAGTTTGAAAAACACTTGATAATACAGCCTATCCTTTGCAGGAATTTCAACACGTTAATAAACAGGACAGTTAACTACGTCTTTTTCTTCTGATGAAAGGGTGCCTAAAGAAATTGAGGCATAATAAAATGACTTAATCTGTCCAAGTCAGTGGGAAAAAAAAAAAAAAAACAACAACCAAACGACAGGATATGTGACCCCAGGGATCTTTGTACTGTATTATGACACTGTTTTGCTGGAGAAGATGTCTTGAAATGGATGGAGAGAAACACAAAGTGATGTATATTGCCAGGGTGAGTGAGGGAGGACGCCTTAAGATGCTGGGACAGTAAGAATAAATCAGGGAAGAGGACTAGGGTTGAATTGAGGAAGGGAATTTTTTCCTAGAGTTGTATTGGCTGCTTTGGTTTTTATAAAGCTAAATTGTTGCTCAGGGTAAAAGTTCACAGAGGGATTGGGAAACTGCATTTCTTCTCACAAGTAATTCTCTGGAAATAATTATCTCCTGAAGATGTAAAAGTGCAAGGAAGGAAAAATGGCTCGAGTGTTGGGTGTTCATTCATTACTCTCTTAGTCAGTGGGCCTTGTCTGCTTGGTGTTTTGTGCTGCAGGGAGAACTTGTGCCAGGTGAGAGCCAACGTCCTCAAAAATCCATAGGGATATATATAAAAAAGTGGTGATATTGTTGAGAAGAGCTTGGTACCTGTCCCATCTGTTTCTTGCCTCCAGGAGCTAGGCTGGACAGAAGAAATGGCTTCTATGGAATCAGAAGACAAACCCTTTACCAAAACCACTGATCCTCCTTTGTCTTCTGCTTGATTCCTCCTGAGCAGTGCCCTTGCAAGCCCTGTACTGGCTTTGACAAGGGAAGGGGTTAGAAAAGGGATATTTATTTTCAGGAGGGATTCAATTTTCAGTGTTACTGCTCAGTATTGAGCTCCATTGAAGAAAAAAGAAATTATTAGCAACCAGGGGACTTTTTTACCAGCTCATCCTTGTGAAAGGTCATTATATCTGAAAAATGAGAGGAAGAAGTGGCAGGTGCAAGCAAGCCTCCAGCCTTGACCAACTTCATTCTGATGTTCTCCGTGCAGTCTTGTGTTGCCGGTGTTAGTTTCTATAGCAACAAAGAGCGAAAGTGATGGTGGAGGAATAATTAAGGGGAATGCTGTTGAAATTGTCACTTAAGATTATTTGATTGCTTGGTAACACGTACTGTCGGCGTAGGGCAATAGTGATATTGGTGTTCCTCAGCAAAGGCAGAGGTGGCTGTGAAAGTTGACATAAAATCACCACAGAGGTGACACAGGTTCCTCGAGCATCCTGCATCTCTGAACAAGCCCTGCCCATGGCAGGGGGGTTGGAACTGGATGATCTTTAAGGTCCCTTCCAACTGTAACCATTCTATGATTCTAAGCCATGGCTGCTGTGAAATTCTCTCAGCATGTGGACTCCAGTGTATTAATTTAGCAACAAGTTTCTTCTGTTTACTTATTTTGGTTCAGGATGCTTTAGACAAATGGTCCTTTCTCAGTCCCAAAGAGGAGACGTGTGAGTGTGTGAGCAGAGGGATGCTGTGGCCAATCTGCTTTTGCTCTGCACCCCATCAGGCTGCGCCGCGCTCCCGTTACCATTCGGTTTGTGACCAACACGACGAAGGAGTGCAAGAGGGACCTGCTGGAGAGGCTGACGAAGCTGGGGTTTGACATCGCAGAAAGCGAGATCTTCACGTCGCTGACGGCAGCCAGAAACCTCCTGGAGCAAAGGCAGGTGCGGCCCCTCCTCCTGGTGGATGATAAGGCCCTGCCTGATTTCACAGGTGAGGTGGAAGTTACTGAGGAAGGGTAGTTTTGTAGAATCTCTTTTGTAGAATCTCTCTGTTTTGTAGAATCACAGAATCGTCATGGTTGGAAAGGACCTCTGAGATCACCGAGTCCAACTGTACACACACAAAACCCCCCTATGATCTCGGCCACTAAAGCATGCCCTGAAGTGCCACAGCTACACGATTCTTAAATACCTTCAGGGATGGCGACTCCACACCCTCCCTGGGAAACCTCTGCCAGGGCTCTG